>JAZHYW010043797.1:0-31289 GCA_037355805.1 Ixodes ricinus | reverse complement strand
ATGTAATAATTGGCTTTTACTAGTTTGTTGCGTCGTCACGGACACTATTTGTGCTATTATAAGCGCAAGCTCGTGCCTGAACTCGCGCCTCTTTTGCCGTTCTTGTTTTTCAGTTCTGATGTTCTGCTCTACAACTAATTAGACCTAGACCTAAAAGCTAATCACCTCTGCATTGTCGCCGGCAGGGTCCGTGTTTACTGTGAACCTCGCCACTACTTGTCTCCCGTCAAGGTGCCCCATCACCTGGCCGCTCTACCGGCCCTTTTAGGATGCCTCCTGCTGCCAAGGAACAGCCTGATCGTTGAACCACCGAACCACCAACATTGTTGCCTTTCCGTCAAAGAGTTACTACAGGCAGGCCAGTCCACTTGTGGGGAAGCCGTGTCCAGAGCTGATCTGCATGCTGTTGGTGCTATCCTCTTGGGGTGGCTCCTGTTGTCATTCGTATACCATCAAGTGAGCAGACAACTTCAGGAATCCACCATAGGCCTAAATGGCGCGCCCACACAGTCTGTCCCGCACCAAAAGGATGGTTGCTTCCCTCGTGCGAGGACGAGTCTAAATGCATATATACAAAAATCAGTCTGGGATCAGATGCGGTAGCCGAATAACAGTTCAGAGCAGTACTTTCTATCTTTTGCTGAAGTTCTGCAGCAGCGGAACTTCAACAACAGTGGGGAAGTGATTGCAAGCCTGGTTTCAAGACTGCGAGGCTGAACCTCATGAATGCCCCTCTTGACTTCACATATCGCATGTTTGGCTAACCCGATGAACTGGAGGTGATACAAAGTGGTGGTGGGGTGCTGTACATGACCGTTGTAAAAACTGTTTGAAAACAGTTCTATTAATCTGGGTCCGTTGTCAAACACAAGTGTCCTTGGCTGTCCAAATCGATGAAAGATGTCGCACTGGGCTTCCACTGTGGTCTCGGCCGATGCTTTTATCCGCTTTTTGTCTGAGTGGACCACGATCAGAATTACGTAACTCTCCAGCAGTACAGCATAATATAAGCCGTGTTCAACGTTGCTTGGTATCCAACAAGTTGGCCCGAACCTGCACCAGAGGCATTTAACAGGAGTGGACACCTGTTTTGCACCTCTTATACGGTCTTAAATGTCTTTGTCAACACCGGGGTACCAGAAGATAGTGTTCGCCAAGCTCTGCATGACTGACCTGCCTCAATAGGTGTCATGGAGCATAGCTTCCTGTATATTGACAATGCCTGTCCAAACGCCGGTTGCCATCTATCACCACAAGGATGCGTCGCTTCTCTATGCAAGGCAGAAAATGTGAACGACGAGAATAAGCGGCACCATGACAGAGCACCACACTACAAAACAGCACGCGTCAAAACAGCACAGCATCAAAACAGCACGGCGATAAAACAGCACGCGTCAAAATAGCACGTGACAAAACAGCAGAACGTCAAAACGGCACAGAGACAGAAGAGCACGTGCCAAAACAGCACGGTGTCAAAACAGCAGAATGTCAAAACAGCACAGCGACAAGACAGCACAGCTTCAAAAGAACACAACGACAGAAGAGAACGGCGTCATAACAGCACCGCGACAAAACTGCACAGCGTCAAAACAGGACATTGACAATATAGCTTGGGTTTGGCTTTTTTGGTTTTTATTTATTAATAGAGTTAATTTTTTATAGAAGGGTGTCCTGAAAAGCATTGCGTTTGACCGGGCCGAGGTCTCTAGCCCTTGTATGTTTAAAGAATTAAACTTACCGTCTTTTTGGGGGTTATTTAAGGAGACTGTAGTACTGCAACACTTTTGGAACTCAAATTGTATAACTCCGTACTCTCCAGGCCGACCAATGAGACAATCACTTCGCTTTAACATACCGCGAATTCGAACTAAATATGGGGAACGGACGCGTATTTATTATATGCTACATATTTTCAACAGTATGCCAGAATCACTATTTGCTGCCACATCAAAACAAAAACAAAAAAAACACTTTCGAATTTAAACTAGTGAACTTAGATTGCTAGGTGGTGGTTACGCTTTTCCCTCTGATTGTTCTTTTCTCAGGACAGTGCGTATTGTTCTGCAGTGTGATGCCATCTTTCGTTCTTCTTTTCTTAATAACTGCTTAAAAACGTTTCTTTTCATTGTATAAATGGTTTCTGTGGTGAATGAGCAGTTTATACTAATGTTACAAATAGTGAATTCGCCACCCACTGTGCCGAGCCAGTTACACAAGCCCTTGAGGCTTACACCGGCTTTATCATTTTACTTTTTGAAACTGTATGTATTTTATACAAAACTATTCTATTCTATTCTATCCTATTATATTCTATTTTATTCTATTCTATTCTTTCGAAATTCCGCGTACTTTTTCTGGTTTTTATTCCAAACAGAAGTTTTCGGTTTATTGCGGTGAATATTTTGTAGACTCATAAATTTATCGGTTCTTTTCACTTTATTGACGAAAACCAGTATACTGACTAAAATGCAATATTTAAAAGCGTTTGTTTAAAATGTATAGTGAGTAAACCAGGTACTGGTTCTCTTATTTGTTGCTGTCTGTGGCAGTCGACGCGACCTGTTCTGCAGGACGCACTGGGGTCCTATCGTGATCCTGACATTATCGTCGTGTGCTCTTATTTGAACAAAGGACGAACATGAGCTTCACTACCACTTTGGTCGGAGAGGCAAATATTAAAATCCTGAAATTTGCAAGCATTGTACTCAGTGCGTTTTTCCCCTTTTCACGACTGCTAGAGGTGGTAAATTCGCGCCGACCACAGAAACGACTATAAAACGATTTTGTTTATGCCCTTTTCTAGTAGACAAAGGCTAGGGTTGTTCAAAAATGTGCGGCATTCACGGACGCCCTTGATTTTTATTGTTCAGTTCACGATTAAACTTTCTTCCTTGAACAAAGAATTCGGCTCACAAATCCCTATCAGGTGATCAACCCAGATTTCGCCCCCGGAGCTTTTGTTTAAAGTTGAACCGATTTTGGAGACAAGGTGAAATCTGCGAAGGGAAGTGGTCATATAGTCAGACATGGCTCATGACTTCCCCCTCCCCCCGAACCCTTCAAACGCCCTTGTAAATACTGCCCTTTTTAGTTAAAGCCAAATTGGAAAAAATGAAATCGGTGTACTTTTACCGGTTTTATTCGGTTTAAACCGAAAACGCTGAGCCATAAATATAGCGTATAGAGTTAAAAAAAATGCACGTCGTCCAGTTCTTTTCTGTTCCTCTCGACTTATATGTTCATTTCTGCCCCAGTCACAGGTTTATTCAACATGGTTAACATTCACCATCTTCGCCTGCGCCCTTACTACATTATCTCAAAGTAGGCACTGTAAAGAAATGGAGGGTCTAGGTTGATTTGTCGAATTCGTTATCTTGGGAACACGCTCGAAGTAGGGAGTATACTCGATGCTTACATGAAGGCTTCCTCGGCAGTCCCGAAGCCTCCTGGTGTGTATTGTGGCTAATGCTCGAGCAGTTCTGGTAATTTCGACGTGGAAGTTTGCTGGTGATGTTGTCTACAATAAATATATCGATCGCACGGCAATATGCTGTCTTTAATTGTCAAAAAAAAAAGAAAAAGCAGAAAGCGTGTGCGCAACGTGGTGCTCAACCCATGCGGTGCGGCAACAGTACTGAGATTGGGGCATGTTTCTGGTCCACCGGTTTCCACTTGATGGAGGCGTTCGTCGGCAATAATTTGTGAATTTAACTGAAAACATCTTCTCACCTCCAAGCCGCAGCCGCGTGTTTCCGGGAAATTTTTTTCACGGCGAATGAACTCGGCAGAATCGGTGCCCATGATACACCTTGAATTCGCTCGACATTAAAGTCACCTGACCTTACCGGTTACTATCAATGCATCTGTAATCGGCGCATCTCCGACTGTTTTGGGGGAGGGCGTTCTACGCTTTGGTGGTAATTACGAAACGACGAGTACTACGGAACCTCACAGGACTGCCGCAAACCAGACGGTTCATACCTTGAACTTATGGATTTATTTTTCCCAACAACTTTTCCTCTTTTGTTGGTTCCACAAAAAACACCAAACAGCGCGGCCAACATCGACGCGAAGATATCACCTCTAACTACCCAATCTTTTTAGAGATCAGCGTAGTTAAGTAGTAGTAACTACTGCTAACTTTATTTGTTTTTAGCAATCACACCGCGGCAGCACTCGGCACTATGATTCGAGTGCGATCCCGTCACCACCAACGTAACTTTTTTTATTGTTTCTCCACTAGCTGTTAAATAATACCATGCAATGTCCGACCATTTTCCTTTACGTTCTGCTTTGTTTTTATAAAACGATACCTAATATAGCCTTTCTACGCTCAACACTTTCGGATCAAGATAAATATTGCCTTTTGCCCTAAACGACTGGTCAGTATAAATTGCAGCAGCCACAGCTAATAAGGAGAAGAAATAGCGGAGTCAGCATAATGGTACCAAAAGAGGCTATCAAGTCAAACGATATATCAATCAATTCTGCGACTTTCGACCTTGTTTTCATCTTTTAATCAAATATCTAAATGCAGTGATTAAAAAAAATTCCTTATTTGAAGCAAGGTGTAAAATAGTTGACAAAAAAAATCGCTACAAGAGTTGGGAAGTTTTCGCGACGATGCTTCCAAAGGAACGTTAGTTCCGAAATTGAGCTTCTAAACTACTTTAATTATTCGTCATGGCTAACATTAAATGTCCTTCGCTTATAAGCATATAGACGAAATTGGTAACGAAGTGCAGACCAGATTGCGAAAAAGTCACAGCTTACTTCCACCGTCGTGTAAAAAAATATGGCTACTCGCCTGAGGCGGGCGAGCCGCCAGCGCACGCAGTTTCCATCCGCTACGAGTCAGGGTACGCAACGTGTCTTCTTTATAGAGCAAAAACAACTCTCTACAATGTCTTAAAAAAGAAAGTCATAAATGCCCTCGTAACAGAAACAGCGATACCAGAGGCCGTGGTAAAGCCATGGATAGATCCCGCGCGCGCTACGGCTCAGGCATTGAAGGGCACACCGGTTCTGCCCAAAGATGGCGCACTGTCAACAAGTACCCGGATGTAATAAGACGGCGGTAGAGTCGAACAAAATTCCGCCGCCCAGAGAGCCGTGAATTGACTGATGTATATGAAGTGGCCAAACTGGCCCCTTCATTTATTTACACGCCTGGAAGGAGTAGTAGCTGGTCCGGGAGCTCTGCCGTTGATCAAAGGAGCCGGCTGGTATCGATGTTCTTTCTCGGGCTAGCCGGCCTCGAGTACCGAGTGCCCACGCGGATTGCGCTGCTAACGTGGCTCTTTTCACGAGCCACATTGTTATTATTGTCGCCACTTAGCCGCTATATATAGATAGAAGGGATTTAATTTGCTTCAAATGATTATTAGGCCGCGAAGGAATCGCTGCCGACGGAATTTCTTTTGTATCTTGTTTTGTTTGTTATAGATTTCAGTCTAGTTAGCTTCTGCCTACTTTTTGTTATGTGGACTGCTACTAGCACTCGTCATTGAAACTGACTCTTGTAGCCTCGTGAAAAGTGCAAACGAAAACAGTGACGCGATATTTTTTTTCTTGTGTGGTGGGGGGGGGGGGGGAGGGATGAGGGGTTTGTTGAGCACTGAAATATGCAATAAATTACTTTAGAACCTAGCTACAAAAAATGAAAGGGTCAAGGAGGTTTGAAATTATTCGTGCAGAGAAAGGTGAAGAGCGCGCTCGACAAAAAAGCACGCATGTGCTTTTTTGTCGAGCGCTGTTTTGACGACGTGCTGTTTTGGCACGTGCTCTTCTGTCGCTGTGCCGTTTTCACGCTGTCCTGTTTTGTCGCGTGCTGTTTTTACGCGTGCCTTTTTGTCGCCATGCTGTTTTGACGCTGTGCTGTTTTGACGCTGTGCAGCTTTGAGGCGTGCTGTTTTTACCGTGTTATTTTGTCGTGTGCTGTTTTGTCGCGTTTCCAGAATAGGCCTCTCTCGCGTGTTCTTTTAATTTTGGTGCTGTTTTTGGCATTTGTCATGGTACCTGTGGGCAAGAACGTGCCGGGGCTTTCATTTCACGAAACTCCAAGCAACACCCGGGATCATAAAAGGGACTGAAGCTTATTTTTAGGAAAGACTGCGTCCCAAATTCAACCTCCTATATACGAAATAGTGTGCGGTAGGCACCTTTTTGTGACCGACATGAAGGAAGTCCTGTCTGGTCCCCCTTCGTGCATTCTGCTGAGGCTCCACTACCCAAAGCCCAGCTTGGCTCAGGCCTCTCTGGTGTCAAAGCTGGATGAGCCTATGTACCCTTCCAAGTCCTCTTTTGGTGCTGCTTGACTGTCTCTCTCTGCTTACCTACCCACATCTTTCTCGTACTGCTCGAGGTATACAGTGGCGGGCGCGTGACAACAGGCACAGTGCGTCATTACGAGACGTGAGCCCCGGCACAGCTAACACCTTCCACACTGCTTACATGGCTTCGTAGCGGTTGTTACCCCAAAGAACCCTGGCCGATGCAATTCCTCTTCACCTTCTGAACTTTGAAGCTAAACCAATTATGCAGCAAAACCAAAGCATGCACAACCGTTCAGCAATTTAGCACCGCTTCTTGGCATCACTGTCGTTTTTGCAATGCTCTGTTTGTTTGTAGTTGAGATGGTGATATTACATCTTCCTTGTCACTCATGGTACTTGCAGTAACTTCGCAGAACATGAGAACATTCAAACTGCATACAGCTGAGTGTGCAGTGGAATGAACAAAATATGCGATTGCAATTTCTGCTTGCGTCGGCCAGCTCACTACAATGCAACGTCGGGACGTGCCATGTTAGTGTCATAGGACAACAACTACGATTGATGTGGGAACCATCGTACAATGGCTGTCTTTATCGTGCATGTATTTCATGTTTGCTTTGCCAACTGATGCCATGAAACACGTTTTCGCTGGAGGCTATCGAGTTGGCAGGTTACGACCGCCTGAGCATTCAGCTAATTGGTGATTTCACTTGGCTACTCGTTTCAGTAGAATGTCTCATCTTGATTCTGTTTGTCCGTAATATATTTATTGGCTGGTTTGCTCGAATGTAACTCAGTCGGTCTATCTAATGAAGCCTCAAGAAAAAGCTTTGCTAAGGCTGCTAGCCTTGGCAATTCTTTTCCTTGAGACCGAGCTAAGACCACCAGATTTCATTTGAGCAAGCCAGCGCAGTGCAGGGGAGGAATGAATTAGATTTTGCATGAAAATATAGGTTTCACATAGAGCAAAACAAAAATATTATTAGGTATTTCGGTTAAGAAAACTGTGAATGCTTTATCCCAGCTTTCAGTAGTTGGGGCACATTTTACTTCGTAGATTTGATTTCATCTATGATGACTATTAGTTCACTTAAAGCATGTAAAATACATTGGACATGACAGACAACCAGACTTGGGCGTCCATCACGTGTCTGAGCTGTACGTTAAGTTTTTCAGTTGAAGAGTATCTCTCGCTTGGCTCGATCCATATCTACTTCATGTAGTGAATGCCACATGAGTCTTGCGCGCTTGTGGGTGTTTGGTGAGTGGCATCACCAATCACCATGAACCTCAAACAAAGCGTGGTTTCAGTCCCCCTGCATGCCTGGTTGTGCTAAGTGTCCCCGTGTCCGATGAAACTGGGGTCTTGGCAGTTGAGCCAAGCCCTGGGTAGGTTTCTTTCAAGGACCCCCGGGTTAGGCAACACTCCACCCCAGCCCGCGTTCCGCACAGAAAGGTGTCCTGCGTTGGCTCGCCCAGGACGATTCGGTCAGTCGCTTTGCTTCACCTCTCCTTTCATCTGACTTTCTTCTCCATACCTGTTTTCAACCTCTCGTCTTTTAGATGTAACAAATTATTTGAAAGTGAAGAGGAATTACATAGCGAGTGGGTGTTGAAAACCACCAGGTTGTGACATGATGACATCACATACTTTACTATGAAAATGTCTCACTCCATCAAAATGCAGTGGACTTCGCACGAATATGCTTTGCGTGGTTGGAACGACTGGATGTGAAGCAACCTCAGGGTTTTTCCCTGTGAATAAACGATTCTTACGAGCCAGTTTCGTTAAGCCGCCGCTGTCGCAATTCATCAAAGGAACTTTAGTGTTTCTACATGGGGGAGAACCCCGGTGGAGCTTTGCGCGTGACGAGACGACACGAGCGGTTTCGTGCACTGCCACCTGCCTCCTGTGACCTAAAGTTATGCCGGCGTCACGCATGCGTGGAACGCTTAGTAAGATCTATTTATTGGGACGATTGATGGCAATCGATAACTGTTGCCACCTATGGTTGGGGAAACTTAGAGCACTAGTCGAGAAAGCTCTCTACTGTCTAGGCCAACCTGGTATCTCGGTGCGGCCACGTCAGCGCTCTCCGTTGGTGCGGCACAGTGTTGTACACGTTCCTTAAAAAGAGGAATGAACGCTCGTTCCTCGTTCCTTCGGATTTTGGCAACGTGTTTCTTGTTACAAGTTCCACCTGTGAAAAAGGACTCGTTCCCGTTACAGTTAAAAAATGGAGCGTATCGTAACATATGGAGTATGTTACATTTGTATTTTGCTGATTACTATATTTAGTTGACTCAAAGCAAGTTTCTTTTTTTTATCGATCCCATCAAATGGCTACGTACGACTTAGAATACCGCGAACACCAGGATAGGAAAACAACCAAACGCAAGGTTCCATTTGTTGATATATTCACCTTTAAAAATCATAGCGTTTCACCGTATTCTTGTTTGTGGTGGGCGATTCAGATAAGTGAAATGTGCTGTCACCCCACATTGACCTAGCATTTTAGAGCAACCTCAGACGTTTGAATTTAACTAAGTGACTTGTCAGAAATTAACAACAGCTGATTCTCGATGTTGCTGCCCGCAAGGCAAGCAAGTGGAAAAGTGGGTGGGTCTTTTAGAAGGTTAGTCTTGGAAACGAAAAGTCCTTCGTGAAGCGTTGGATTCATTGTCCGTTTGAAAGGGAGAGGAAGTAAAGGTTAGTTTATGTGTATATTTTAAGTGACCAGTGTTAGGGATACAAGGGTGCGTTTGATGTCTGTTAAACTCGGTTCTTTTGTTGTAACTGTAGATCTCTTCGTGGAAGTTCAGTGATGGCTGTAGCTGGCCTTAGATTTCTGGGTGTATCCGCGGAAGCAAAGAAAATAGCTGAGTTTGAGACGTCCGCCTTTCTGGTCTTTGCCTTCCACTAAAAAGTCTTTATCTTTTACCGCATTCTCGGGCACTGTAAAAATAATCAATGTCCACTAGCCCTACTGAACCCGACTGTTACCGCAAAGACCCACAAAACAAACCCTAAAATAAGTAACAAAAAAGTTGACGAGATCCTGTCTCTTCGTAAAGATATTGTTTTTAATACCTTTTGGAGTTTGCCCCCTCAAAAAAACAAAACAACAACAATAAAATTGACCCCACTGGAGGAAAAAAGGAACGCCGTTTTCTTTTCCGTTCTAGTAAGAATGTAACGAGTTCCCGTTCCAGTTCCACCGATGCAAAATGGAACGGCGGCGTTCCTTCGTTCCTTCTAAAATGGAACGCGTTCCAGGAACGCCGTTCGTTGGAACGCCGTTCGATGGAACGGTTTCCGTACAACACTGGTGCGGCATGACTGCTGTAGAGCGTGGATGGTGTGATCCTCATGCATTCTCTCAAATGCGTGGTGTCTACACCGCTAGGAGTGCAACATTTGGTACTGTGGGTGTGCTGGCAGTAAATGAATGGAGACAAATGTACTTTTCCTGGTAAAGTATTTGGTGTCACTGTCAACTGGCATGCTTGCAGCCAGGCTAGCAGTGGCCGTTGTGAGTGACTTGTATCCCAAATGTCCCAAGATGCCTCTGTCACATTTCAATGACTGAGTTTGATGTGCTTGCAAGAATGGGACATTTACAATAAAAATATAGCAAATCACTGAAGATTGATATTGAACATACTCATTTAATGAATCTGTATATGCTTGAATGTTCAATTTCATAATAACTGCAGGGTCAGAATGCTAATTGACAACAAAATTTGATTGTTTCATTTTTTTCTGGTTTTGTAATTCATGGTTCCAGGTGCATCAGAAAAGACATAGGCATGGTTGCATGTTATCTCTCCAAAAGTTTGGGTCTATACAGCATGAACTAATTGTATTTTTGATGGTGATCATACCAAAAATAGCATGTTGCTATTTCAGCGGTTGCTGCTCGTGAACTCGAGAGACTGCAATTGCAGCTGTTGCGACTTCAAGATGTCAAGGAGATTTTAGCTGCTTGTCAGACCATGGCCAGGCGGTGGAATGGATTTTCAATCCTTTGGCGGGGCGTGCCTGTTGGTTTAGACCGTGAAACTTCCAAAATTAGTGTTCGCCTTGCGATTTCAAAATGTTTAAAAAACATTTTCGTGTGAAGCCAGCCTAAAACCATCTGTATGCTACATTGTTAAAGGTTTGTCACCCTGTTTACTTTTTTATATAGTGATTTAGAGCTGCTGTGGGCAACACCGGAGCCCACCGCCGAGCGCAGCACCTCATTCGGCAAGCACCAGCGAAAAGACTCGAAAGAGGGTTAGCAGACAAGGCCCATCATGTAATCGATGCCACCAGCCTAACAGCCCACAAGACCGCGTATTGTATGCAATAAGCCAGTTGTCTTCGTTAACCTGTCTCGACTACGACATGCCGGCAGCAGTGGGATTCAGTGTTGCCTATGACATGAACAAAGGCTATATAAAAATGATAGGAGACGGGGGAACATTGCAGTATGCGCTTCTGCTCTTTGTATTGCAGCCACCGACAGCTTGTCAGCTACCCTTGAATAGACACTTTTCAAAAGTGTGCACCGTCTATACTCTGTTCACCCTTAAGGGGGACACTACTTGGGAATGTCAACTTTTGAACCACTCACTCCATTGGTGTGATATTTGCAGGTGATGTTTGTAGCCGTATAGAAAGGAGGACATGAAAAGCTTCAGCACTGTGAACCAATTTCATACCCCCAGAACGAAGTAAAGCATAGCTTTGAATGGAATCTGCTCAATGAATCTATCGTTTAGAAATGGTGTTGATAACCACATATTTTTCTGGTGGGATGCACACTGGAATACCCGTTGCCGGTTACTATGAAAAAAATTTCAGGAAATGTGCATTTTCAGGTAAAGGAAATGTATGAAAAAACTTTTTTCACATTTACCAAGTTTTGCAAACTACAAGTTTTCATAATAATGAAACATGAAAATACAAAAGCTAAATTCATAGTAACCGGCTCCATACAAGTTCGGCATATAAGCCGCTAAATATTTAGTCTCTCGATAGTTTTATACTGAAACGATAATTTTATTAAGGTTGGATTAAGCCAAAAAGTGGATTGGAGAAAAACGCATTCAAAATGCTGGAACCTCTAACTTTGTTTAACATTGATGGACTGAAAATAATTTATAAGAAAAATATAACCATGCACTGAAAATCAAATGAAACTTTCTGGGAATACTCTCTAGATGTTGGCAGATGTAAATAGGGCATTTTTCAAAATCAACGTTTTTGCAGCAATTATTTTTTCTGGGTAGTGTTCATCGTTAAGCTGAGACTACAATACCTGCCGGACCGATCAGCCGCCTCCCTCTTTCATCCAGTGATGTGATTGCTGCGCCATTTGTGCCAAAGTGCTTACCCTGCAGCACCCTGCTACATTTGACTAAAATGTGAGGAATCTGCGCCAACATTGCGCCAGAACTTAAGTTCCCTTAAATAAAACTGAAAATATAACAGCTGCAGGCCTCGGTACCATTCCGGATCATTAGGGTAGGCTCGTGCGGGTTTTCAGGACTTTGGATACTCGCCTCAAATAACGCACGATTCGATTTGATTTTGCACCAAGCACTGACAGTACTCGGAAGTTTCGCAATAAGACTTGTGGTCTGTTGTGGTTTGTAAGTTAGCTTTGTTGAGTGCGCTTCTCACCGCATGCTGGTCTACTGCAGTGACGCCACAATAGCGAACTAGGCGTCGTGATGTTGCGTGTCTTGCTTCGCCGCAGCGCAGCCGCGTGCTAAGGGGAAAGGTACTCCTCCAGAGCGAGACGTGGTGAAAGAAGGTATATATGGACTCTTTTGTAGGTTTATTTTTTATGCTTTGTTTTTGTCTAAATTAAGAATTACAATTTTGTTACAAGCCCCCATAGAACTTGAAGGACACATGAATCTAGGTGCTGAAAATTATTGTATTTTAGCATTTGTTCAGTGGGATTTCGTTCATAAAATAATCATTCACGGCCATTTGCACTGTCCTTCATCAGTCGTCTCCTTGTTACCGTGTGTGGTGCTTCCACACGCAATTAAATAACTAGCGTTTGTTCTCCTCCTAATATTTGCCGTCTCTCCTCCTCAGATTTGTCGTAAGATAGATGAAAATGAAGTGTGCGGTTATGCTCCAAAAGCTGTTTTTGCTTCTCCAAAATGAACTTTTGGATGCTCCAATATCTGCTCCAAAATGACTAAGACCAATCATATCACTGCTCTTATTACCTGACCCGGCTCTTTGTGCGTGGGTAAGGCCAGGAGCGTGATTACGTGGCGAAAGAGAGGCGTATAACTGGTCTAATGAGGACGTAGCTTCCACCGCAGTCTCAGCTTAGAGGCGAACGGAGTATGGTAGCTGCAGCACCAATTATTGAAGTCCGCCATTGTTTGGCCACGCACTCTGGCCGATGTTGCTTGATGTTACCGAGAAAATTGCCTCATCTCAATAAACATTACGCGAAGTTGCTTGGTAGTCTGCCAACACTGAGAGCGTCGCTATTTTGATGTTAGCAAGCGTTGTCGGTGCTGAAGCACAGTGGAGGCATCGGAGACAACCGTACAGGCAGTGTGCGATGGCGCGGCAGCTGTGCTTCTCACCTTACGACCATGGAACGTGGACGAACAGTTTAAACAACTTACCAGAACTGTCTGCCGAAACTTTCAGAGGCCCGTGCACACGCTGGCGACAACCCGCAGTGTGTAAGCTTCCACTGCGAAGGCGTAAAACTTGCTCCGCTGCTTCGACGAGATTGTTGCCAGCGTGCACAGGCCTCCTAGAGTTTCATCAGACAGTTGTGGTAGGTTGTTCAAACTGTTCGTTTACATTTCATGGTCAGAAGGCGAAAAAGACAACTGCTGCGCTATCGCATTCTGTCTGTACGGCTTCCTCCGATGCCTCCACCATGCTTTGGTACCGATGAAGCTTGCCAACATTACAATGGCGACGCTCTCAGTGTTGTCAGATCACAAAGCGATTTCCAATGATTGCTTAGTGCCTATTTAACTGGTTTCCGTCTCTTTTTTTTTTAAACATGGCATATATCGAAAGTTTTTGCCACACTGAATTATACCAGAGTGGATGCAAAAGTAACCGGAATGAATTTCTGAAAGGCGGGCCGTTTGTAGTACCAGCTTCCTCAGCTAGCAACGCTTAGCAGCACTCCTTCCGAGTGAGTTTGCCGACTGGCATTGTCTGCTATACATTTTTTCCAAGCACTTCAAAATCGTTTTTTTTTGTTGCTATGTCTGATATGAAGGGACAGCATGCGGTCGTGAAATTTTTGTTTGAAGAAAAACTGTGCCGCAAACTATTGTAATGCTTCAGAGAGCTTACAGAGAAGATGCTAATAAGAAATCGCCAGTCTATAAGCGGTTTTCTCGCTTTAAGGCGAGTGAATTATTGATCGACGACCTCCCTCGTTCAGGGCGACCCTCAACCTCCTCAAATAATGAAAACATAGAAAAATTTCGGCATTGTTCACTTCCAGTTTGTTGCTCTTGGTGAATATGTTAATCAGGTGTTTTACCTGGGAAGTTTGCGACACTTGCGGAACTCGGTAAGGCAGAAACACCCCGATGTGAGGGAAAGGGGGAATGATAGTTCCATCTCAACAATGCCCCAGCACACCCTGCGCTGTCAGCGCAACAATTTTTTACCAAAAATGACAGGACACCGCTTCTCCACCTCCCGTACTCTCAGGACCTCGCGCCGTGTGACTTTTTTCTGTTTGCCCGTATAAAAAGTCTTAAAAGGAAATCATTTTGTGAATGTGGAAGGTCCTTCAAGTCAGACATTGCAAACAACGGGGAATGGTTTTGAAGCGCTTGAAGAAAAAGATCACAACCTGCCGCTAGATCCTTTGCAGACGACACCGGTTGGCAAACTGACTCGGGAAGGGTGCCGCGTATACGGATTATTACGACACGTGTTTGCCACCGCATAGACGATTGTGTTCTGCACTGATCTCATCTATGCTTCGTTTCAGCTTAGGCCCAGACGCAGTCAATGCTGCGAGCGCGCGCATGTGACCCTGAAAAGTGTTTACACTGCATGAGCGTGCGTGCTTGGGAGGTACACTCACAGCCCGGAGCCAAGGCGGAGCCACGACAGACCGCCCTCCTCCCCCACCCTATTACTGAAGGAAGTTACGACTGCTATTAGCAATAGGAGCGAATGACCTAAATAAACCAAATATAACCACTTTGAACATGTATGTATGCATTTTTTATTTCGAAATAAAAAGTAAAAAAAGGAGCGCGAAGAGTACTCAACTACTTTCTGGTAATTTTTAATTACTTTTGTGATGCAGTCATTGAATAATGTGATTGTGGGGATCATATTACGCCACGCGCAAGCGCGGCTGCCCGACGGACCTGGCCGATCCTGCCGACCGGATGAGTTCCTCCTTTTCCCACGCGAGAGAATTCCCCTCGCCCGCTGACTGCGGTGACGGGGGAATGTGGAGAGCGGAGCAGCGGAGGAGAAGACGGGAAAGGAGGTGAAGAAGAGCTACGCGCCCGGGCGTCGGGCACTTGGAAATAAAAGACCAGTTGAGTTTGGGACGCCTATGTGGTTACTTCGCCCACGCTGCGTCCCAACATTGGTGACCTCGACATTCAACCGCACAATGAATGAGCAACTCAGCTCCGACGTCCCGATGGTTGGCACCGTCGACGTCAATTTGCCCCCATTTTGGACCGCGGACCCTGAGCTGTGGTTCCTCCAGGTGGAATCACAGTTCGCCGCAAGGCGCATCACCGCGGACCTCACAAAGTACCACCACGTGGTGAGCAGCCTGCCGCCTGTGACGGCGAGCGAGGTCCGCCACCTGCTGTTCTCCCCACCTGGGTAGGATGCGTACAGCACGCTGAAGCGGACGCTAATTCGCCGGGTATCGCCCTCGGAACCGCAGCGGTTGCAGCAACTTCTTCGCGAAGCTGATCTCGGGGACCGGACGCCCAGTCAACTGCTACGCCACATGCAACAACTGCTCGGCAGCACGGCGGCCGTTCTTGATGGTCTCCTACTTCGGGAGATTTTCCTTCAGCGGCTTCCCTCAAGCGTCCGCATGGTGCTCACCTCCACCGGAGAGAAGGACCTATCCAAGCTGGCTGAGCGGGCCGACGCACTTATGGTGGTCGCAACACCCTCCGTCGCGGCCGTGCAAGCGGAACCAGCGCAGCCGGACCAGTTTCACGAGCTCCGAGCGGAGATCTCGCGCCTTGCCAGCACAGTGGCGGCCCTACGAGCATCTGGCGCGCACCCCCAAACCGGAGTGCCAAGCCGGAACCACAGCGGAGCCAGAAGGTATGCTGGTATCACTGGAGGTACGGAAACGCCGCACGGAACTGCGTGCCTCCCTGGGAACATTCGGGAAACGGTCGGAGCCAGCACTGAGGGTGACCAGTGCCTCCACTTTGCCGGAAAGTCGCCCCTCGGTTTTCTTTTTGACCGACCGCGCCAAGGGCGTTCGTTTCCTCGTCGACACGGCGCAGAGGTGAGCGTGGTCCCGGCGTCGGCTGCCGATCGGAAGCACCCGAGTGTATTCCCCCTACAGGCTGTCAACAGCACGACAATTGCAACTTACGGGCACCGCTCGCTATCCCTGGACCTAGGCCTCCACAAGACGTTCCGCTGGGTCTTCATGGTCGCCGACGTCAAATTCGCAACTCTGGGAGCGGATTTCCTTCGCCACTTTGGCCTCCTTGTCGATGTGCGAAACCGAAGACTCCAGGATCCCATCTCACAAGCGGTCGTGCAGGGCAAGGCTTCAAAGCATCCTCCGCTCAGCCCAACACTGATCGGACCTTCAGGGGCAGCACGTTTCACAGCCATCCTGAACGAGTTTCCTAATTTGACGCGCCAACCACAAGCAGACTCGGCAGTCAAACATGACGTGCGACCCCACATCGGCACGACAGGCCCACCGGTCCACACAAGGCCCCGCCGGCTGTCGCCCGTAAAGTTACAAGTGGCCCGTCAGGTGTTCGACCATATGCTGGAGCTCGGAATTGTCCAACCTTCAGCCAGCCCCTGGGCATCCCCACTGCTCATGGTGCCCAAGTCGACACCAGGAGACTGGCGACCCTGCGGGGATTACCACGCACTGAATCGTGCAACTGTACCTGACCGCTACCCAGTGCCGCACATCCATGACATCACTACGAATCTGCACGGCGCATCAATTTTCTCCAAAGTGGACCTCGTGCGGGCGTGTTATCAGATCCCCGTGGCACCAGACGACGTCCCAAAGACGGCCATCTCGACGCCATGCGGACTGTTTGAATTCCTTCGAATGCCGTTCGGCCTCCGCAACCCAGGTCAGACCTTTCAGCGCTTCATTGACGGCGTCTTGCATGACCGCGATTTCTGCCACGCCTGCCTCGATGATCTGCTCATTGTGAGCAGCTCGCCGGAGGAACACGAGGAGCACCTGCGCACCGTGTTCCGGCGCCTGACAGAAAATGGAATCGTCGTGAATACCTCAAAGTGCGAACTCGGAGTGCACGAACTGGCATTTCTTGGACACGTCATATCAAGCTCCGGAATTCGACCACACCGACAGAAGGTCGAAGCCATCAAAGAGTTCCCGCAGCCCAGCACGAAGCGCCAGCTCCGCGAGTTTCTCGGACTGGTAAACTTCTACCGGCGTTTTGTTCCCCAGTGCGCGGCCATTCTCCATCCTCTGCACAGCTTGTTGTCTGGCTCCAGAAGTGCTGCGAGCGTGCTGGACTGGAACGACGAGGCTACAACGGCTTTTCGACTCATCAAGGACAGCCTGGCTGATGCCGCACTCCTGGCATACCCCCAGCCGGGTATCCAACAGTGCGTCATGGTCGACACCTCGGACACAGCCGTGGGCGCCGTCCTGCAGCAGCAAAATAATGGAGTATGGCGGCCGACTTCATTCTTTTCCCGGAAGCTAACGCCTACGGAGTGGCGCTATAGTACATTTGGACGCGAGCTGCTAGCCGTCTACGCCGCAATCCGGCACTTCCGGCATTTCTTGGAAGGCGTGAAATTCTTCGTCATGACCGACCACAAGCCCTTCGCCTACGCGCTGCGTTCCGCCACCTCAGATGGCGGCGCTCACACAGCACGTGAGCTACGTCAGATGTCGTACATTCCTGAATTTACGACAGATATTCGCCACGTCAGGGGAATTGACAACGCTGCCGCAGATGCGCTCTCGCGCAGCCCAGTCAGCGCTCTCTGCTCCCTTGCCGGGATCGATCACGGAAAGCTGGCGGCGGCTCAGCGTGGTGATGTAGAATTGAGCCGCCTACAAACCACAACAACCTCGCTGACGCTGCAGTGGTTACCTTTTACGGGAGCCAAGGAGAAACTGTGCTGCGACACCTCTACAGGTAGCCCCCGCCCATTTGTTCCCTCTGGTCTTCGCCGCGAGATCTTCGCATCGCTGCACAGGCTGTCCCACCCAGGAATTCGAGCAACCCAGAAGTTGGTCACTTCCCGTTTCATCTGGCCCGGCATCAACCGCGATGTGCGCCAGTGGACACGTCAGTGTCTTTCGTGTCAGCATTCGAAGATGCAGTGCCATATTGTGACACCTTTGGCAGCCTTTCCAACACCGGACGCTCGATTCGACCATGTCCACGTCGACATTGTTGGGCCGCTACCACCTTGTCAAGGCCAGTCATACATCCTAACATGCGTAGACCGCTTCACGCGTTGGGCAGAAGCTATCGCCATGCCAGACATGACCGCCGGGACCGTCTCTCGTAACTTCCTCCAACACTGGCTGTCTCGCTTCGGAGTGCCTTCCACCATCACCCCGGACAGAGGCAGTCAGTTTGAGTCGGCCTTATTTTCCAGTTTTACTCATCTCATTGGCGCCGCGCGTGTCAAGACCACAGCCTACCATGCAATGAGCAACGGCATGGTGGAGAGATTCCATCGCCACCTGAAGGCAGCACTGATGGCGAACGAGGGACATTCCTGGATGGAGGCACTACCCCTAGTCCTTCTGGGCATCCGCACCGTGGTGAAAGCTGACATCGGCTGCAGCACAGCCGAACTTGTGTACGGGACAACACTCCGCCTACCCGGCGAGTACTTCGGCCCTAGTCAACCGGAGGCTCGCGTCGCCACCGGAGACTACGCATCTCGCCTAAGGGACATCATGGGTATACTCAGAGCGACCCCTCCCCGTGAGCCGACAGGACGAGCCACGCACGTGAGCGCCGACCTCACCTCGTGCACGCACGTATTCGTGAGACACTACGCCGCGGCACGAGGTCGCCAAGACAAAATCAGCCACGAGTATAGCGTATCCGACTCTCACCTCCGCGTCCCGTCGAACAAGCGAAGACGGTCCAAGAAAGCATGAAGGAGAACAGAATTGGGTCCCAGAAAAGACACACCATCTTGATCGCGTTCTCTGCCTGTTCTTGGCGTCTGTTTGAGTCGTACCTCGTGAGAACACACGCGAGGCAGCAAGCAGCGGCAAACACCCATAGAATGCCGACAACACCCTGCATCATAGAAAGACCGATTCGAGTTAGTATACATGAAGGAAATCGTATAAAACCTAAACTGTGTTACTAAAAAAAATTAAAGAAAGTTTTGCACGAGACAGCACGAACAGAAACGTTACGAAGGCTTGGGCGAATAGGCCTCGTTAGTTCCGTTGTTGTTGGGCAATGCCTTTATTTTCGAACTGTCTCAGGTTAATTTCTGGTCATTTTCTTCGGATTCAGCGCATCGTAAATTATTTCGCTGGCCACTGCCCCCAAACACTGACTCGAATATGCCATTAAATAAGGAATAAAATGAGGTTTAAACTACTCTGGGGTTTTATTTTGGCACAAGGTTTAATGAGACAATTATTTTACGGAAGAGCATTACTTTGTAATAATGTATTTATTATGAACGCGACAGTCGTTGCTGACATCTCCAGTTACTTCATTCTTGTTTAGTAGATAATTCAATTTTGTTATTTACTTCTCAGATTATAGAAACGAAGTGTTCCGTGAGCTACTGATTCGTTTCCGTTTTCCATGTAGCGACGGACCATCCGCTAGCATTAAGCGAGTTTTAGGATAGCGTATACGTGAAAACTTCGCGTTCGCAAAGAAATCGCGTCGTTTCCACTGCGCTTGCGCCGAGCCCAAAACGACGTTTCGGATTGGCGCATAGCGACGACGCTATTCACTTGCGATTGTAAAGGCTGTGGTGTAAGCTAAAGGCTTTATACGAGCAAACGCACACACTGTGCAATAGCGTTACCGTTGCGTGCTCCATACTGCGTGTGCGCGGAGCCTAAACTGCGCTCTTGGATTGGTGCATGGCGGCGACGCGCATGTGCACCGTGGAGCACGCAACGCTAATGTACAGCACTTGTGTTTGCTTTTACACGCAATACTAAAACTCTCCATTAAAAACGGCGGCAAACGCCATCCATTCACTACACTGTTCGCAAGTCCCGTGTATTTTGTGAATATTGGGGGTGAAAAACACGTTATTCACACAAATTAGCAAACATTTACTTGTTGTGTAATGGATAATTCGTTCAAAAAGCATGCGAGGTGTTAAAAATGTGTTTTGTTTCGGTCTTACACGCATAGCCGTGTAGCCGACCTCTAGAACACGCCTCTCCCCCGGCGACAACCGCAGCATTGCCGGCTATCGAGGCACCGGAATGCTAGGAGGCACCCTAGAAAGGACCGTGAAGACAAATGCCGCGGAAAGAAACATGTCTCGGAGACAGATATGCAGTAAACGAAATTACGCCATGTCGCGCGACGGGGCCAAGCCCGGACTCCTCACGCGCTGCCATCGATTCTGGTCGATGACAATGCGGCTTCCCTCATGTCGCCCATGTTTGTTTTTATTTTACGGTTCTTGATAATAGTTTCTTATGCACCCCAAATAAAGTTATGGGTCTAATTACTCACTACGGGGATGAGTTGAGCTAGTTGGTTATGATACATTACGGGTGAAACCAGCTGAGCAATGAAGGAAGGAGAAGCAGAAAAGACAACTAATCGCTGGACTACCAACTATTTTAATAAATCGTCCTCTTCTTCTACTAGATATTATGTGGATCGATTTTTTAATCTAGTAGGGTACGTTGTTGGGCTAGTTGGTTCATCATAGTTAAAGAAATAAAATAGCGCAAAAAAAACAAGGACAAGAGGTCGCGCTTGTCCTGTATACTTCTTGTCCTAGTCTTTTTGCGCTATTTTATTTGTTTAACTACGATTTTTTAATAATGCTTTTTTTCTTTTTTTTTATTATTTATACTTAGCAGGGAGGGCGCCCTTCAGAAAAATCTTTTCTTGAGGTTGCAGGATTATTGAGGCGCAGCTCAAACAGTTTTTTCGTCGTTGTCTATAGCCAAGGCCTCCAACATCTCCCTTGCAAGCTGGTTTTTATGGTGCCCTATGATGCTAGCTTGCTCAAGCTTTGGTTTGCACTTGCATGTTCGACAATGGGCAGCGACGTGTCCTGGTCCCGCGAGATTCTTAACGTTGGCCACATGTTCACGTGCACGATCGTTCATTTATCTCCCGGTCTGTCCAATATAGCTTCGTCCACATGTTAACGGTATGCTGTAAACAACTACTTTTTGGCATGGGAGGTATTTTGTCCTGTGCCGGGTGTCGCACATATCTTTCTTGTCCATTCGTGTGCTATTGATCCTGCGGCATAAGGAATAAGCCTTACTGGGGGCCGAGCACACAACTTGAATGTCTTGCCGGTTTGCTATTTTTTCAATATGTGGGTGACCCCGTGAATATACGGGGCTACTGCAAAGGGCTTGTTGTTTTTCCTTGCTTGTTCTTCACTTTGGACATTGTTCCTCTTGACACTGCGGCACATTTTTTTACATGGAGGCCAATAAGGTTTTTGGATACCCGGCATTGTGAAATCATGAAATTTGGGTATCAAAGCTTTGTTGGATTTGATGTGGGCAGGTCTTCCTTAGGCTTGCGGAGAGGCTGCGCTCGCCACTCCTTGCTTAACATTTTTTGAGTGTTCGGAATTATAAGGCAGGAACCCTTTTCCCCATCTGGATTGGTATTGCCTACAGACATGCCCTTCTTGGAATTTCAACGCCAAATAAAAAAAAACGAATTGATTTATTCACTGGAGTTTCGTGGGTAAAAGTGAGGCCCATGCTGTTTTTTCGAATTGTTTCAAGGTGGTTTTGAGGCATCCATCGGCTTGGTCGTCGACTTCTGTGGTGCACAAAACAAGAAAATCATCTACATACCTAAAAATAACCCCTGTACGTGCATCTTGTATGGCTTCTGGATGGCTTTCCCACACTTCGCGAGGAAGATTTTGCATTGATGGGGGGCCACTTGAGAGCCAATGCAAATGCCACTCTTTTGCACATACTGGTGATCATGTTGGGCCACTACCGTCACTGACAGGTAGAATCTTAAGATTTCCAAGAAGGTGGATAAGCTCATTCCTGCGGTGTTTTGGAATTTGATGAGCCTTTTTCTTTTGATGGTGGTTTAAAGAACATGCATGAGGCTTCCGTGCGGGATGGAGTAATACATGTCCTCCACATCAATAGAAAAACCTGAAGCCATGAGGTGCCCTTGATCTTGAAAGAAGGATATGAAATGTTCCGAGTTCGGTATGCGGAAAGGGTCTTCAATCTGTACGTTGGAGATGTGTTGCGCTAAAAACTTCGACAAGCATGCCTGCCATGTGGTTCTTTCTGAAACGACTGCCCGGAAGGGAACTCCTTCTTTATGAGTTTTGGCCGAAAAAAAAAACACTGATAGTAGGTCATTTTTTGCGGCTTTGACCTCGGTGCTAAGACCTGGCTGTCGAGCGTCGTCAGCAATTTTAGGATGCCTAGTTTTATTGATTTGGATTGTTTTTTGTCAACAGGAATGAAATTCCCAGTCATTCCTTGGTTGGCGTTTTCGCCATATCTGTCAGATGTCAGAACCACGAATCCTCCTTGCTTGTCTGAGACGCATAGTTTTAATCGTTTGCTCCGCAGCTCTTGTATGATAGGTCTGAAGCTCACTTTCGCCTGGGCCTGGTGGTTTAGGCAATTGAAGACCTGAATTCCCTCATCAATGATATGTGGTCCTCGGTCTTGTGGGGCTCTTGCGGCTGTTGGGCGTAGGAGGCGTTATACATGTTAACCCTCATACGCCAAATAGCCGCAGAAAGTTGTCTGCGAGTATGGAGGTCCCAAGGCTTAGTTTCGTTCACGTGACGGTCGACAAAGGATTAATAGCACTAGCCCGTTAGGTACGACACTGATGCGGAAGCCGGTGACATCGTTTTTAATTAGCACCGTATGAGGGAGCAATCTCGTGCGAGCTTCAACAGGTCGAGAACGTCACAGGGGATGTAGGCGAGACGGTGCACACTGTTTAAACGGGTGCAGTATCCACGAGTGGTACCAAGAAAGCGACATCAATGGAGAAGGAGCTCGCGATTCAGCATTATGCAGTGCCATGGGCCCGTGCATCTTCAAAGTACGGGGAAGGGAGGGGGGGGCGGCATGAAAATAAAAAATGCTTCAGCGCCCCCCCCCCCCACACACACACACTAGTGATCATGAATAATACCGGTCACAAATTCCCAAGCCCCACCGCTCCACTCAACACCGACACGACACACGACATCAAACTGCATCAAACGCCTTAAGATTGAAGGCGTCTGCTGCTGTACGCGTACGGCAACCAGCGGAAGTGAAGTGTTCCTTCCGCTGGTTGCCGTACGCGTACAGCAGCAGGAGAGGAGGAGACGAGAGGGGAGGGCAGAACGCCGAGCTCTGATTGGAAGGAATAGGGGTAGACCTAAAGCTACCTGCCTTTCTCTCCACTGCGCTCGTTGAACGCGTCGCCTCGCCTTCTCTTCTCGCTTAGAGTCTCTGCGCATATAGATTGCACCCAGAGACGTACACGTAAAGCCCAAAAAGTAACTAAATGCCGTTATTCATTACTCAAAAAGTAACTAAACACGTCACTTGTTACCAATCCTCAAAAGGAACGCGTGAGTTTACCTCAAACATAACGAGTTACTTTTCTCGTTACTGTGACGAACAAATAGGCAAATGCTTTTGTTTCATGGTTTATTGTTTTCTTTTCAGTAGTCGTTGCACTTCAGCAGTTGCTACCTCTTCAAGTTTTCATGGGTGAGGTTTACCCGCTTCTTTGCGATTACATGTCCGACGACGCTGAAGAGTCGTTCTGCTGACGCGCTACTAAAAACGGCAGTGTTGCGCTTCAAGAAGAGCTGGTGATTATGAAATTCCTCTTTCTCTCTCTCTTTTGTTCTTTATGCTTGTAAAGTTCCGGGTTAACAATGGGTTTTGTGCCTTCCCGCATTGACAACTTTCGGGTTTACGTTCAGTCAGTACACGATTCTAGAAAGCTCAACCAACGAACCTTATTGTGTTCGCTGGGTGAAAAACATTCCCAGCTGTAAAGTCCGACTGACGTGTTCAGCGAAAAATGTTGCTATATTGTGATATTGTTTTGTCGTTTTTCGTCTTGCTGATCTGCCTTTGTCGTAATAGACGTATACTCAGGTTAGGAATAAAACGAGACTGTTTAAATGGTGTTTTTCGCGTTACTCCTAAAAAGTAACGAAATACCGTAGCTGTAAAGTTAAAAGTTGACATTAGGTATGTGTGTGTGTAAGTGTGTGTGTGTGTGTGCGCGCGCGTATGCGTGCGCGTGTGTGTGTGTGTGTGTGTGTGTGCTGTGAGTGTTTGTCATACAAATCTGCAGAGTCCATTGAAAAGACTCAATGCAGTGTAAAGGACATGATCGCATATATTTGTAAATTTGTTTATTTTTCAAAATCACCGGGACTAATCCAGTTGTTGTAGGAAGAATCGTAGCCTCTCCTTTTCACAAGGCGCTGGAGATCGCGCGCGTCGTTTTCTCAAATCCTTCTCGGTGATCCAGGCCTTGTTTTGGGGGCTGGAAGCATGTTGCAACTCAGCTTTGTAGAAGAAACCGAGAACGAGCTATTTTATTACCATGTTGACGAGGTAATAGGTTGTGGGAACACCTAGTGGATTCTGTCGACAGTGAACACCTTATTTGTGAAGGGTTGTTTTTACTTTTTTATAAAAAAATGTGTCGTTCATTGAATATGCGCACACGGTCCCCGATCTTAAATTTCGGTGTCTTAGGTTGGTCCCGACGGAGGACGGAAAAGATAAAGGAAGGTATCGGTCTGGTTCTCCTCGGTGACGTCGATGGGTCGAGCAGCCAATGCGCAGTGGTAGCTGAAGTTGTAGCATTTTACAATTTCGGGAAGGACCTTTATGAATTTCCTCATTCTTGCATGCTTGAAGTATTTATAGATCTAACTCATAGTGGTTAATCGCACGCGTTCTACTATGGAAGCCGTTTGCCTTGAAAACACGGAATACAATTGTACTCGCTTCATATTCAAATAAGACCCGACTAATTTCTCGTAAAATTCACGGCCCTGGTCCGTGCACAGAAACCTACTTTTCTTCATCCTACGAAAGGCGATTTTAAGCGCTCTCACGAGATTCTTTTCCGGTCATTCGTGCAATCGGAACGGTGGTAAAAATCGAGAGAACAATTCGATCATAAACAGATTGTATATTTTTTCGTTGTCATATTTGGCAATTTCTTTTTATTTTACAAGGTCCGCCTGATGGACAGCTCAAAGTCCCAGGGACAACGTTTTGCGGAATATACGAGGGCGTTTGGTTTCCATAAACAATGTATAGGCGTCGGATCCTTCTAAAGATCGTTTCCGCCGTTCTTCGTCCCCTATGACTGGCAAGTATGTTGACTCCATCAAAGGACGCGGGATGGGCTGCTCTGTAGTAGATAGCTTTGATTTCCTTCTTTGACGACGGCATCTCGTGTTCCGCCGTTAAGAGTGAACGCGAAAGGCTGACAGGCAGGTTTGTGCCTATCTCAAATACTCTACTCAAGATACTGTATTTCAAATACTTTTTGAAGTCTCTTGGTATCTTGCAATTACTTTTGATTGAGAGTATTTAATATTGTATTTTAGTTACATTTCTGAGTATTTTGTACTCATTATCTCGAATACATTTTTGACATTCCGCTATTTTCGGAGTTTTTCGGTATGAAGTGCCGTGGGCGTGGCACGAGCAAACTTGAACATACTTTCAAGCAACAAAATCCTCTTGCTAGCTCCGATAAGCTCCAATGACTTTGCTTAAGCACGTGAAAACATCGCATTTGTGCCGACAGTGACTCATATTTCACCCCAAAGTTCATACGATGAAGGTTTTTCCCCCTCGCCTTCCCATAGGCGCCTTTTTTCTCCTAGAGTTTCCCCCGAAAAATCCTCAAACAAAAGGGGTGTTTTTACGGAAGCAATCATTGCCACACTGAGGCGCAACGCAGAACGGGAAACGACCCACGACAATGCAGACTTCAGTGTCAAGAAAATAACAAATAGAAGAAAATGAGAAGTAGACACAAAAAGAAGACACTTTTTTTTCTTGTATATTTGATTTTGCTACGGCAAAACGTTGAGGTTTCTTTTTCTTTTTTCTTCAGTCCGGCACTTATTGCTCTCGCGAACACTGTCTGTACGTGAACGTTGATAAGCATAAAACAGAACAAGAAACTAACGAGCAGGATGACCTCTCAAAATGCCAACAAAGCGTCTCCCAACGTTGAGTGCCTTTCTGAACGCAACCTACTTGAAGAAGGTGCGAGTGCCATGTTTATTATGTAGGCTCTCATTGTTATCCATTCACTCACTTCCGTATCCCAGGTTCGTTTATAGTGAACTCGCCATATAGGGAATATGGATTGTAGTTAAACGATGCGTCTAAGGTCCGCCGCAGGACCTGATATTCAGCGATGTCACTATTCGCGACTTTCAGCGATGGTGGTACCGAGGTGTGAGGATCGCACTCCTTAGCTCCTGGATGATCGGCTTCACAAGAAAGGTGATTGCCTACACCTTCCTGGCGGGAAAAACTGAAGTAAGGCTCTAATACTGCACGTATTGAAGCAAAACTAGAATTAATTACGCGTCGCAGACGCCGCCTCTTACTGCTGTTCTACGACGATCATCCAGATGACATCCATTTTGTTGGCACCAGCGCGCCCCTTATAGGTCGTGAAAGTTGCGATTAGCTAAAGCAACATTTCGTTTTTGCTCCAGAAATGTTTTGTGGCATGTATCAGTGAAATTCTGCTCCTGATGGTTGGACTGCATAAACTAGCCCTACGACGTATTTTTTCGATTTGCGTTCTTGCGTGCTAATAAATAATCCTGGTAATCCAGATTTGCGTAACCGCATAATCGTGTTTGTCACTGACGTCGATGCAAATTACGCAATGCGGAAGTATCTTCAAAAGTAATTGAATTACATTTCTAAGTATTTGTACCCTGCTCAAGATACTTCACAGTGAAAGTAAATTGAGTAGTATTTTAAATTCTTTATAAAGCAGGTATTTAGTAACTTAAATACTTTTATCGAGTATTTTGTCCAGAACTGCTTACAGGTCAAGGAATATGTTAATAACGGCGAAAACTGCACATATCACCCAGGAACGTTGTCTATTGTAGAGCCCGTAGCGTAGTAGACCGATTATGTTGGATTTCTCAATCTTTTTCATGAACAACAAACTTTCCCTCTGGTGTGTAGGCAATTACCGACGAAATGCTCTACAAGAGCCCCTCAACCTTCTTTCTTTGATGTCGAGGAAATGTGGAAAATATTAGCTAGTCGTTCAAGTAATCTTCGTCTAAAATATCTTTCATGACTTGTCGACCAGACGTATGGATATCCATGGAGCAGGATCAGCAGCGGCACCTGCAGCTGCAACAGCGAAGGTCGACGGTAAGTGTGGCGATGGTGCCGATTCCTGCTGCTCTGAGGAACGTTTGGTGAAATGGTCGTGGAGGGCGATCCTCGTCGACTGGTCGATCCTGCTTTGACCATTCTTCCTTTAAAGCGATTGTAGTTTAGGATGCTCGTTGGCAAATTTTGTCTGACCAATAGTGTCGCGACACATTCGAAAGGAACGGGAACTGGCATCTGTTTTGCTCTAAAATTAGGTGAGAAGTATTATCAATGGTATCTGACTCTTGGAGAGGCTTCTCGTCGATTATATACTCTAACGTGGGGGGGTCCCATGTTATCACCGGTTTTAATAAATTTAGAAGTGATCGAACTTTTTTCCTTTGTGTTCCGCTCAAATAATTGATGACTGCATCGATGTCCCTATGGTCTGTGACATTGTTCGTTTGCGACGTTTGTTCTTTCGTAAAGGGAATCGATTCGTGTTGCGTGACGTTGGTAATATCCGGATTGTACGGACGTAAATTCTTATGAAGCGTTCGAATTTTGTGTTTTTTTTCTCAATTTGACGTCATCCGTTTCCCTCTTTTGTTTCAAAATATGCGCTTTGTAACATACGAGGTGTCCTTTTTCTAATTTTCATACTCCCATGGCCTTTGCGATAGACCTTCCTCCGAGCGTAGATAACAGACCCACGAGAGCCGGAAGGATCAAAGTTAAAAAGCCTCCTTGCTCTATAAATACCCTTTTTATAGTCTTTTGACTTTTTTTTCTGTTTCCTAGTGATCTCATGAAGGGCACAAACCGCTTTACCTTCCTTTTTATAATTGGTGTGAGAGGAACGTTTCTTATGCAAAGGTTTAAGCAAATTTCGCGAATGATGTTTAGGTGTCCTTTTTGAGGTTACAAAGGACTTCTCTTTGTCTAGATGATTTAGCTTTAAACGACAGGTTCAAAAACCGTGCATGTCCCTTTGAACTAATCATGAAGACGTGCCGTAGACGACTTTTGGTCACTCATACTGCAAGATCCTTGTTCTCACGTGGAAATTACTGGGGAAAGTTTGCTACAGGTCGATCAGGATGTAACTGAATGGTGTTTTGCACGCGTCCGAATATATACGCGGAAGGACATGCCCTCTCTTCTCTCCAAAAAGCTTTTGAGATAGCACTTGGAGTTGATCGACAATCCTCACCGACCGGAATAATATTAGAGCCGTAGAATATAAGCTGATTGTTCGAAAGTATTAATCTTGGTGAAACATGTTTTGAGCAATGAAAATGACAGAGGCGTTATAGTGGTGAGCAGCGCCTATGAAATACTCGCATATCTCTTTCAGTTTTGTCCCATTTTGAGAGAACGTCTTCGAAAATAATTAGCCAATTTGTCTCGGGATCCAAATTTTGTGGAATGTCCTTAGTAAACACAACGTCCGGGTGATCCTTTGATCTTTAAAAATGGTTGCTCTTAAACGTACACGTCGAAAATGGCGTTGAACTTCTTATCAAAATATTTCCTTTCTATAATGCAGCATTTTACAAATATGCGTGCTTTTGCTCTGATTTCGAAGAACCAATCATTGTGACAGACACGTTCGTCTCAATTTGGAATTTATCGAGAACGAGCGTCATGACGTCTCGTTTGCAAATGGTAAAAACAGTGTACCTACCCATTTCTATATAGGCCGGATAGATTTACTCCTTTCCTTGTGAGCTCATGCTGTCACTTTGTCAGCATCGGGTGCGCCGAAGAACTTATTCAGCATAACAAAAAGCGCAAACGCTCATATATATGTGTGCTGCAATCGACAGCAGAATTTTAGTAACTTCTTTCTTGCACGTTTGCAGACACTCAAGGAAGAATTTTACACTAAAACACCGTTGGTAGTCTGCTGTTTGTCCTCTCTTATCCTTCCTTTCTTCGTGTTTAAGCATATTTCTGTGTAATTTGTCTGTATAATTTTCAGATTTACACGTAGTTCAACTATTCTACTCAAGTTACTGTAGTTTAACTACTTTTCTGAGTAGTTTATAAACTTTCAATTACATTTTTATTTCGGTAATTAGTAATTTGCTTTAATTACTTATTTCTAGGGTCTTTACTCAAACTACAAATTACTTTTAAATTTTAGTGGTTGATTTGCCTATCAAGAAACATTCCTGCACAAAAAAAGATAACAGGTTAGAAGACCAGCTCGTATTTGCAAAGAGGGCGAAGCATGTGCCGTAGGCAGGGGTTGGGAAGAAAGTGGTGTGGAGAGTCCGAGGAGCGGAATGGAAAGCGCGCCGCGACTTTCCACTCTGGTGAAAACCAGAGTGGAAAGGCTGGAAAGGTTGCCGCCATCTATGAGCGAGGCCGGTAAACCGGTTGTCTGGTTGACGCCGTTGCTCATAGATGGCAGTAGCTGTCCAGAGTTTTGTGTCGACATTTCTTTGCGGGGACACGATCCTGGGGAAACTAGCCCTTAACTGTTCCCCTGTGAAAACAACTCGGGAAAATGATGCCGTTGTTTTCCTTCAAGACGAGAGCAAGCCCTAGAATATGTGGGATCGATACATCGCCGCAGAATGCACAGCGCAGTGAGTCCTCACTGCAGTATGACGATTTAAGTGTTTTCTTTTCAAATACATGACCGATTCAGTTTTCATTAAGCTAGAAGACAGTTTCCCCCTTTGAGTGCCACGCCCGAGTATGCTCGGGCGCGCTTCCATGCGGTTTCAATTTCCGTTTGTTCCCTGCTTCTCTCAACTTGGCTGTGATTTCTTATTTTACGTATAGCGATGTGTATGAGCAAGTGATGATAACAATGTTTTATTGTGTGGTGTCACTTTTTGGCTGCATGCAAAGAGTTGACAGCTACAGCTGTTTGTGCGAACTTCCCGGAAAATTGCTTGGTGATCTGTCACGAAAAGCTATAGGTGACGTCATTAATCACATGATTAACGCCGAGAAAACAAGAAGGTTCGTTCGTCGAGACAGATACGAACCAGTAACATATGAAAACCAAGTATTGCTTCCTCTACAGCCAACCGCTCTAATTACTGAGCTATCAAAGGAATACATTTCAGTTTACTAAAGTCGGTATACATTTACCCTAAGGTTGATTGATCCATGTAATCGCTGACGTCACACCGTACAGTTGTGCTCGAAGACGAACCTTCGGTAGTGCTTTTGTTGTGGACAAATGCATGAGAGCAGGTCGCAAGGTTATTTTTTCCGATAAAAAAAGTGAACACACTTCTGCAATCACTGCGTTTTTTAAAATATCTTTGAATAAAGACTTTTTGTCGTCTGAGTGCCATATAGCGGTGGTAAAAACCCGTAATATAGTTTAAAAACCAGTCTTGCCTTGCGAGCCGACGGCACGATGGCATCGCGGGTTCATGTGGTCCCTTTTGATGGAGCACGCGGCTTCATTTAATTAACTTGTTGACTATAGAGAAGAAACTAATAATCTCGGGGTCAACTTTCTGAGGAATTTTGAAAACAAAGAGTTCCAGTGCACAGCTATGGTCGGCGCTCGAAGTTGCACGAGCGCCCAAAGGTCTGTCCATGGAGGCTTCTAAAATATTTGAGAAAGGTGAAAACACCGCGAGGCGGAATCACGTAATGATAAAGTTACGACAACAACGTGAAGTGTATTAAGGTCAAACTGCAGGCCAGTACGCTTTTCAAGAAGTTGTGACTGCACAAAAATTGCCTTAGTGCACGTATTTTCTGATCAAACCAACAGTCTGTAATAAATTTAGATTTACTTGATGTTTTACACAGTTACATTGCTGTTTTGTTTTCTGTATTGAAAACAAAAGAATAATCAAGATTGTTTCTCACTCTGATGGTTACAAGCGTTGTACGAGTCACACTCCCATATTGGGAGTCTCAAATCATTACCGTTAAAATAATGATTGCTTTGCTTGATATTATGCTTGATACTATAATATATATATAGAGTGCTTTGATATTATGTAATAAACATACGCTTATCTCGCCGTATCTTTGGCAGATCTCTATACGTGTGAGTATTTTTCCCAGATTGTTTTTCCCGTATCGCACGCAGATGTGATTCGTTTTTACAGGTATGATGAGCTTTCTTAGACCCACTCTGCTGCCGAATATATACAATATGAAAATCGTATCGTTTTACGAAACATTCAAAGCATTACAGAATGATATATTTCTGTCATTCTGCGTACGTTTGTCGTCTGCTTCAAGGTCTACG
>JAZHYW010043795.1:0-30317 GCA_037355805.1 Ixodes ricinus | reverse complement strand
TGCTTGTAGTACGCGCAATGTGTCTGTATGTGTGAATAATAGGGGATCCCGAAGCACAATGGTGGCGTGAAGAAATAAAAATAATTTTTGTAGAACATGAATAGGGTGCGGTACATAGCGCCACCTAGCCTAGCTACTTGCGATTACTCTGCTTGACCCTGCCATCTGGTGGCAAGCGATTTAACTCTTCTTCTACGCCACGCGGCAATGCCATAATTTCGTGTTACCGTGCTGAAATGAGCCAAGAGGCTGCTTCGGATCTGCTTTTTTTAAGAGCGGCTTTTGGTTTGCGGGCGAATGGTTTACTTACTCCGTGGTGTGCGGTTGACGCAACGGTTGACGAAGGAATTGTCGCTCGAGGAATAGCGAACTGGGTGCTGGTTGTCTTCCGTTTAACATCGCAGTGTTGACGATGAGAAGACTGAGTGACTGCATGCTTTCGAAACGTAAGTTTCTTTACCTGCAGGGGAAGCCGGCTTCGGAAATAAATACAGTTCGGATAAAGCTCGTGTTACGTATTTATTTGCTGCTCCCTCTCGCTCCGCACATTAGACTATAGTGTTCTCGTTAAGCCTCATTGAGCTCGATTTGCTCGGTTCGTGGCCGCCATAATGAGACGCAAGCGACGGAGGAACTTTTGCTCCCCTCTTAGGGACGAAAGTTTCCCCTTTCCTCAAAGAACATATGTGTCAAGAGCGTTCCTCCCATGGGGAGGACTATACTGACCCTTTATTCTAAGAGTGTAGCACCCCATAGCAAGTATGGCTTGGGTGAGGTATGCTACACTATCAGTGCTACCAAGTAGCTATAACCAGGTGTGGTACGAGAAGGTATCTGTCTCCACCCAAGGCTGCTCTTGCCGCCAAAGAAGGTGAGAATAGAAAAAGAGAAGAGCAGAAGAAAGGAGAAAGAAAGAGGGGATAGTAGAAGAAGTGGCGACTGACTGAATCATCCTGGTCGGGCCAAACCAGGACACCCGTCTACGGGGAGTGGGGGCCGAAGTGGTGTATTGCCTCACCCGGAGGGACCCGAAGGGTTCAAACCTACCCCGGGCTTGACTCAACCACCAGGATGCCCTCTTCCCCGGAAACGGGAAAGCCACGTACAGCCAGACGTGGGTGGGCGAATCCGCATGGCTCGGGGTCCGTGGAGACGCCACACTCCAAACACCTGCTTTCACAGGTGCCACTGCGGGGGATTGCGAATGGTCAACACGGGGCAGCACTCTGGCAGCGGCGTTCGGCTTTGAGTATGCTTTGAATTTAGTGGTCGAATTCACAGCGAGACCAACGGCAGAAGTGCGCTATAGCTAAGCCGATGGACATCGGAAGCTGGAGTAATATGGTGGAGACCACTAAAGAAGATTAGAAAGTTGGTGGCTGCTAGTTCGGCAGTGGGGATAAACATACCCCACTGGTTAGGTCCCACACTCTAAGAGATGCCTGCACGTCTACTTACCCGGCAAACCACTCAAAGAGCTAATCACTGCAATCAAGGAAATCAGCTAAGCGAATGATGAGGCCGGATCATCTGTTTAGGCTTTTAATTAAGTCTGCGCTTTGGCACTACGCAATGCAAGCATGACGCTTTGCTTTGCGTAATGCAACAGCGCAGACTTCATTTTTAGGTCTAAACGTATGTTCCACCTCATCATTCGCCGATTTCCTAGATCACAATGATTGGTTCTCGGAGTGTTAACGGGAAAGTAGACGCGCAGAGATTTCTAGAGTGCAGACACCACGAGACCGCCCGATTCAAAGGAAATGACCGCGAAAGCATCACCATCATCATCATCATCACCACCACCACCACCACCTCCACCACCCCCACCATCATCATCATCATCATCATTGCCATCGTCATCATCATCTCAGTTTCGTTTTCAAACGCAATCTTGTTTTCTTTGAGCGCGTTTTGTTTTAAGCATCGAGTACTGCTGTAATAAAGTGCACCTTGGACTGGTTATTATATTCCGAAAAAGTGAATACCTGTAGTTGAGGACAACTAAAAAATTAAAATTAGTTTAAAAGAACACGTTATGTAAGCACACCAAGGACGTGCTAAAGTTAGCAGGGTGCGTAAACGTTATTTTGTACCCAAGTACACAAGAAACCGACGTGATGGTGAGGAGATATCTCTCCTCCCAACACCATCGTCCCTCGTACAAAAACGTCACCTATGGCATGACGCGGTGAAACTCCACCTAGCCTCGCTCTCTCTCGTCCTCTCCCTCCCCTCCCCCTTTTTTGCCGCTTCTTCAATGGCCTCAGGGTTATTGTTGGTACTCCGGCTTGTCTACATTGCGCTCTGTCCGAGGAGCTGAATGACAGGCGCGCCGCGATGAGCAGAGTAGGTGAAGGCCGCAGCGCGGCACCGGAGCAGCAAAAGGCGTAGGAACCCGACTATCACGCACGAGAGGCAGCGCCTGAGCGCCTTTCACACATCTCCTAGAAAGCATCTCCTACAGCTATTCTACAGGGTGTCACAAAAAAAAATGTTGGAGGTACACTTAAGTACTTCTTATGAGTTGTGAATGCGAAAGCATGCAAGCGGCTCGTCCGCTCCTTTTCCCTCTGCTGTGTACTTTTCGTCGACGGTCAGCGCGCGTCCTCCCCTGGGCACGCTGACCTTGGACGCTCCGTGTTAACGTCGCGCTGATTTACACGCATCGGCATGCGGTGAGCGGTCGTGAAACTGACGAGCGCAGCGGCTGATGGGAGCCCCGTCGACGCGCGCCAGCCAATGGAACCGAAGGCGAAATCGCGGAAATTAGGTGCCGTTTTCGAGTTTCAAACTGATGACGTCAGCTCGCTTAATGAGACAGCTAATGCATTAAAAAAATTTACGGGTTTGGTATTTGTTTTGTTTTTGACCGCAAAACTTAACTTCGCATTGCCGAACGCTCATTCTCCGCCCAAAGGAAGCGGTAGGGGTCCGAACCAGTTGCCAAAGTTTCAGCCCGATATGATACCTTACTCAAAAGTTATAATAAGTGATGTTCTGACGAGTTCGATGGGAAAATGGCTACCGACAGAGTTTTCGAATACATGGGGCTCTATAACACCAGAAACTGAAAACGGGCAAAAATGGGCTCCAATTTCCCATTGAAATTTTCAGAGAATCACATATAACTTTTGAATAAGGTGTCGGTTCGGTCTGAACCTTATCCGGTTCGGACCTAGCGCTACCTTTGGGCAGAGAACGAGTTCGGCGATGCATGTTTATGTAGCGCTGAAAAAAATTTTTGTTACACCCGGTATACAAGCAAGCTCCTGAAGCAAATATTATAAAGCACACCTTTGCACAACGCAACTTCCGCTGTTAATCACAGCACACTTCATGCGAGCGTGTGTGATTTTTAAGGCGAAAGCCTTACTTGTCCGACTGCACGAAAAAGCGTCGTCGTTGTGCCCGAAAAATGGCCATGCCAATACGTCATACTGCACGCGCCGCTCACGCTCACGTTCACGCTCAAGTGACGGAGCGTGATGTCACCGCCGGAGCGCCGTGTGCAAAAGGTGCGCTTTGGACTTCCTCTGCGCTCGCTGTGTGCTTTGTGCGATGGACTGTGATGCGACCGCGTCTACATCGACGGCCTCGACATCGGCAGCAGCGTCTACACCTACAGCTGGCTTTACACGAAAACATTTCTCGAAAACATTTCACCCACGGGACTATAATGCTTTCGCATTCTTCCACGTAAGCAGTCTTCAGTGTCATCCTGTAATTTTTTTAATGATTAATGCATTGTTCGGCGCACCCGATGCTGACAAAGTGACGACATGCGTTCACAATAAAAGTACAAAGAAATAGCCGTAAAGCAGAATACCGTCAAAGCATTGCACTGCTGTCGTTGTAAATACCTCGTTGAACATGTTATTTTACGATTGCTAAGGCAAAAAATAAAAAAGCAGCTGTGCGCGGCGCATTTAGACGTTTTCTGCTTCATGTGGTTCTGAGTCACGTGGGTTCCGTATTGGGTATGCGGGACGACAAAATAATAAAACATTTCAACCTGGAGTATACGAGAAAATATGGGCGAGGCAAAACAAGAATGTCTGACAATCAGGCATTTTTTCGTAAACACCTTCCAGCTGCGTTCAGAGATCAAAACCTTTTTTTACCGCACACCAGAGCTAGAAGTGACGACATTCAAGATGGCTGCGCCCTTGTGGAAAAGGTGCATATGCTCTGATTTCACAACCATAACGAAACAGTACACATTAAAGAGGCCTGGCAAGGCCTTTCTGGCTAATTTTTTATTTGCATCGCGTTCGCTCAAATTAGTGTGACGGACTCTATGAACACATTAAAATTATAATAAAGAAAAAATGTGATCTGTTTTGAATATATTAGGTAAAAGAAGCTCGAAAATTCCAGCACATTTTTATTGTAAATGCCATCACTGGTCTGAAACATTAGAAAACCGAAACGACAAGACCGTCCAACAACCATGCGCGAAATACTAATTGTTGGAATTAATAGCATCCCGTTATGAATATGTGAACGCCCTATCGATTTAACGGTGATAAAAGCAAAACTTTGAGTGAGAATCACGCTCTAGAAAGGATTAGAAGAGTCTCGTGCACGTATTCAGTCAGTCCTACCTCTAAAATTTAATGTCGTCATAATCTGACACTTTACACCAATGTCGTCACTGAACGCTCGTCTTTGGCATTGATAAGAACGCCCATCGAAGCAGCCTTTGGTGTTCTACGTCCCTTTGCAGTGTCCCTTCCACGTTATTCAGTTGGAATGTTTTTCACTTTACACGAGCTTACTGGTACTAGTGAGAGCCAAGGATACTCGCACGCAACGCCACTAGCCAAGAAACTCCACTGTTGCGGTGTAATTTCAAGGACAAAAGCGAGCGTTTTCATTCATTTTCTCCTCAAGAAACGTGATAACGTAACGGGGATCGCAGTATCCTCCAGTGACGATATTCGAATGCGGCGCATAGATTGGACCCCAGCATTTCGTGAGAACTTGATTTGGGCTCGTAATAATCGATATCTCGAGAAGCATAGGGGTAGTGGCCCATGTGAAATCGTTGCAATGACGGTAATAGCCGAACCACAACAATGTCTGAAACTCCGCGCGGGGCTGTGATCAACTTTGGCGGCATATAATTGGCTCCACATCACGTGGCCGCTTGTTCTGGCCGCGAGATGAGAGGGTGAACTCTGCTCGTTTTTCTTTAATAGAGTGCTTTAGTAGATTGTTCAGTCACTCCCGCTGCGCTATCCGCTAGCTGCTATGGCCTCCGCTATATGTAGCGTAGCGGAACCACCATTTTAAGTTTTAGTATAACGTTCTCAACCCGCTACGGATTGCACCGTTACAAGAGCTAACGCATGCAACGCCACTAGTGGCTCTTTCGGAAACTAAGGCTTTCGTAAAACAGATTTGTAAAGCAATTCTTCGCAATTTTTTTGATAACGTCGGTATCTTAATAGAATTTTTTTCTTTATTGAATAACGTGCTAATCGTTGCTTCTTTTCTAAGTAAATGACTATTATCTTTATAATTGAATACAACTGTCGGCCAAGTTGTCCAAGCCCATCCAATATGAGTCAAGTGCCAAAACCACCGAGAAAAATATTGAAAAATAAATGACAACAACCGTAGCTCCTCTGTTGTGTCGTTGTTCACCGAAAATGAAACGCCACGGAAATCCCTCATATCCCCCTGCTCGCTCGCTTCCTTTGATGGTTTTGTCCTCACGACAAAGCGGCCGAGCGGGAGGCCGCACCCTGCGCTCACAACACAACGAACTGCGATTTTTTTTTATTTTCCAGTGGCCGTATTGAACATGTTTGCCGTAAATCGCTACCTGTTGCTGTTGGGAAGTGACGATGCGGCAACAGAGAAATATCTGACAGCGACATGATGGCGCGAGCATTGTCAGTACCGCTCGCAGGTGTCGGTGTTTCTTTCCATTTTGTTTTCTTCTTGTTTTATTCAAGCCTTCCTTTCTGGCAATAAACCTTCAGTTGTCATTATGCTGCTACACGAGTCGGTCATGTCCACTTTATAGCAGTTGCAGTCATGGAACGGCTTTGTCGCGGCTACTTCTCGCAGCAGCAAGATATAATCCACCCCTGAGTCAGAACCACGATCGCGAAGCCAACAGACCCATTGATCTCTATTGTAGTAGGCTGGATCGCGGATCGGGAGCCCGTCGGTCTCGCCACCGGCGGCATTGCTTGACACCCGGCAGCACACGCAAGTCTATGGGAGAAACGCACAAAAATAACAATATTGAAGCATGTACGCTGTGCTCGGAAGCGAGTATCTTATGGTGTGCTGCGATCCTTATGTCGGGTGTTTGGAGATCGAATCGGTATTTGTCAAACGTTCGAACGCCGATTTAAAAAATCAAACGTACCGGAGCACCTACGGCTGAGCTGGCAAGCTTGCTCTCGTAGTGGAGTAAACAAAGGAACTTGCCGTCAATGAGACCGTCCTCGGGGAAGCCCAGAAGTTGATGAATGACAAAGAAGTTCCATCTCGACAGCGGCTTTCCGGGAGTGAGCGAATTCCGCGTAGCAAAGCCTTCGAGCTTGTCGTCTGCTAAACCCTACTCAACGAAACCGCCACCGACACCAAGGTAACTCCAGGTAGCTCTCGCCTCATTGAGCTGCACTACATTTACTCGCTTAGCGGAGTCACTCTCGACCACGAAACATTTATTTATAAGAACTGTGAGGGCTGTGAATTTTAATGTTTGTACACATGCTATTTGACAGGCTTACCGAAAAGCAGCCAAAAGGTTTCAGTGCCGACAACAGCTTAGAAACAGGGGAAACGGCACTTTTTCTCGTTTTTTCCCGCAGGGTCCCATGCATTTGGTGGTGTCAATCTATGGCCGCCGGTTGCGACACTCGGCCCCAGCTGCCGAGGCCGTGGTCCGCGATCCACCCTACTACAATAGAGATCAGTGCGCAGACCGGACAGGCGCGGGGTGGCGGCCATCTTGAATTGAGTCCCTCGCTGGCTCTACCTTTATCTCGCCAAGTCTCGTTTTCGCGAGACCCACGCTCGCGCGCCGCGCTACGCGCCTTGCTATTTTGGTCCAATAGCGCGCTTCCGCTAGCCTCCGCAGCTCCGCAATGTTTCGGCTAGCAGCGCGCATGCGCAGTAGCGTCGTCGCTCTAGCGTATAGCGTACCGGGAGAACCAAAACGATCTACTAAAACTTTCGAATATTTTCTGCGACTTCGATTGCCTGTGGTGAAAAAAGAACGTGTGTTTCACAGGTGACTAACGTCGAGGATCTTTTCTAAGCGGGTATTTGCGCAAAGTTCAAAAATCGTTGCATCGCCCCTTTAAAGGGATACTACAAAAAAATTTCGGCGCTTATTTCTTGGTATATTCGTGTTCAATGGAGCGTTATCACATTAGACTGACACACCAATCTCTGGTTGGAAAAGAAAACACGAAAAGGAATTTTGAAACGAATTAAAGATTCAGCAAAGACCACGTGGTTGATGTCACTCGGTGGGCCTCGTTTCTAATACCCGTCTAGGAGCCTTGACAGGTAGCGACGGTCACTGTTTCGCCTAGAACTATACATGCTTTGAACCTGACGTCACTCTTACAGCTTTCCAGCCAGCACAACAGAAGAAGGGAGGAGGGACTCCCCTCTCATCGGGACCCTCTTTTGTATGTCCCAGATGTCGCTATTCTCCCTCTACAAGATTATAGAAGATTAACCCGTCACTCAAAATTCGTCTAGAGATAGCTTTGGTGTCACTTACGGTGGCCCGATCACTGGTGTGCTTCGGCTGCTTTCAACGGTGCTACGAGCCATCGAGGCCTATCCAAGGCCTTGTTAATGTCACGTGACCTCGGAGAGAAGGCACAGCGACGCGCGGAAAGCGTATCACGGGCTACGTCCACAGAGCGGGATTGACTGGGATAGCTCGCAATCTAGGCTGCGTCCGGACGTAAGGTCCCGAGACAAACTACGTCACGATTGCGGCGGATGTGACGTGTTCTCCGCTGGCTGCGCTCCGAGCGTTTGCCAGAGTGGGCCGTTTATAGCGAAAAATACAGCTATCAAGCTCAAAATACAAACGTCCGACTGTCATTTACGGATATTGTGGATCATATTCAGCCTATTTCTGAATACGACGGGTATATTTCAAATTTCGTTGAAGTATCCCTATTAAAGAATGAGAATCGCACGTTTGTATTTTGAGCCGGGTGGCTGTATTTTTTGTTATAAATGGCCCACTTTGGCCAGCGCTCAGAAAACAGCCATCAAAGAACACGCGACCTCCGACGCAGTAGTGACGTAGTTCGTCTCGGGACGAACAAAGCTGCGGTGAGGCTAGACGTCGAGAGGATGGCCTAGTCGTTCCAGCCACCGAAGCGGCTGCTTTTGCACGTATTTCGAGTGGCGGGTTAATCTTTTATAATCTTGTAGAGGGACAATAGCGACTTCTGGTACACAAAAAGAGATTCTCGGGGAGAGGGAAGTTCCTTCTTCCCCTCTTTTCTTGAGGGTGCCGGAGGCGAGACAGTTATCGTCAATATCTGTCAAGGTTCCTAAACGGGCATTACAAACGAGGCGTTAGCGACATCCACGAGGAGCTCTTTGCTAATCGTTAAATTTGTTTTTAAAATCCCTTTTCGTGTATTTTTAAACAAGATATTGGTGTGTTCGATGTTATACTGCTCCTTTGATCACATATAGACCTAATAATAAGCGCCGACATTTCGTTGTAGTATTCTTTTAACGGAACCCAAGAACTTGGTGTGCTGCTCTAAAACATTTGCTTGTGGCACATGTCTCGTTCGTTATCAGATAATAAATACTCTCTGTACTTCAACAAAACGCAAAGCGTGACTTTTATTGAAGGGCTTTAATCCAACGCGGAGTGACGCGCCGTTTTCACAAGGTGACCACGGCAATGCGTTTATTTCGAATACCCGGTCTCCTGTACACGATAATTGCCTTTTGCCGTTTTCATTCGTCGCGACCACGCTTGAGAATCACGAGAGCACAAAGCGTACTGAAAGGTAGAAAGAAAGAAATTTGACACCGTAAGTGTGAGGTCACAGCTCCAAAACCGATACTAGAGGCATTGCCATGGACGAATACATGGGATTGGATTTTGCACCTGGAACCGATGGTTCAGAACTTCGAATTTAAACGTAGAAAACAATATTTGACGGAAAGCGATTTCACGATTGCCACGAGAGAAGTTTGCGAAGAATCGGCAGTTTCTGAAATATTTGCGACGGCAACTTCCGGTCCTCAAGACGTCTCGAGATGCTTGCAGCCCACTGCTGCGCAGAGCTTGAAGCAGACGACAAACGTATGCAGAATGACAGAAATATGTCTTCTGTAATGCTTTGAATTTTTCGTAAAGCGATACGATTTTTATATTGTATATATTCGGGAGCATAGTGGGTCTAAGAAAGCTCATCAGGCCTATAAAAACGAATCACATCTGCTTGCGATAGGGGATATACTATCTGGGGAAAATACTCACACATATGAAAATCTGCCAAAGATACAGCGAGATAAGCGTATGTTTATTACATAATATCAAAGCACTCTATATATAATATAGTATCAAGCATAATATCAAGCAAAGCAATCATTATTCTAACGGTAATGATTTGAAACACCATTTTGTTTGCAGACTCCCAATGTGGGAGTGTGACTCGCACAACGCTTGTAACCATTAGAGTGAGAAACAATCCTGATTTTTTTTTCAGCCAGAAAACAAAACAGCAATATAACTGTGTAAAACATCAAATAAATCTATATTTATTGCAGACAGTTGGTTTTATCACAAAATAGGCGCACTGAGGCAATTTTTGTGCAGTCATAACTTCTTGAAAAGCGTACTGGCCTGCAGTTTGACTTTGATACACTTCACGTTGTTTTCATAACTTATCATTACGTGATTCCGCCTCGCGGTGTTTTCACATTTCTCAAACATTTTGTAAGCCTCCATGGGCAGCCCTTTGGGCGCTGGTGCACCTCGAGCGTCGACCAAAGCTGAGCACGGGCACTCTTTGTTTTCAGAATTCCTCAGAAAGTTGACCCTGACATTATTAGTTTACCATAGTTTTGTTTAACCCGAGACTGGGGTATTTCGGAAAAGGGACGAGAAGAAAAGAGGCCACAAGGAGGCGACGTCTCAAACACAGCTAAGGATTTTATTCCATCGTATGCATTTTTATACACACCACGTCCACACACCACGTCCCACCTACCAACCAAGTCGACCAATGACAACATAACACCCGGAATACTCTAAGCCAAACATAGGCCCAAAACATTACAAAAGAACAATCTTTCAGCCAGACAAAAGGACAAGATAAGCCTCCGAATTCACAAAGTCGACAATGAACCGTTAAAATGTTTTTTTTTTTCCCAAACCCGCAAACACACGGAACCAAAGGGAAAGAGGGCATACAAGACCTAATTACACAAAGCCAAACAACAAACCATTAAACTAGCCGGTACTTAGTCACCGTAAAAAAAAAAAAAAAACAAAAAAACGGCAAACGGTCATTCTAACCCGCACTACACTTTGAAGGAAAGCGGAAGAGGATAACCATGACCCAAAAACACAAAAGGGGAGAATGCAAGAGTTCCAACCTCAACTACACACTTGAAAGAAGTAACAAGGAATACCAGAACAAACAATATGTCCTGCACCCCTGTACTGCCTCTTTGTAGGCAGCGCACAAAGTGCTGGATAGCTAAAAAAAAACAAAAAAAAAACGGGGGTTTACATCTTGAGGAATTTTCTTGAGCTTTCTCCTAGATGCATTGATGGCTGGCTAATACAATTTCCCATCGACTTAATTCGGACTGTTTCCCTCACTACCCTTTTTATCTCATTCTCCTCTCGATGTATTACCTCCGTTTCCGACCAAAACACCCTACAATTGTTGCACTCAGCCATGTGCTTGGCGATCTCCGAGTTCGGTGCCCCGTTTTTTACATTTCTTTTATGCTCAGTCAGTCTGTCATTCACGCACCGCGAAGTTTGCCCCACATATCTAAAACCACATGCTAAGGGTATCTCATAGACTACTCCTCCTTTGCAAGCCACTGACCTGTCCTGATGTTGCCTTCTGCATTCCTTTGGAGGTGCAAAGAACGGAGTCATCCTGTTTAATTTGTAATCAGATGAAAACACTACGTCAACTCCAAATCTGTGAGCACTCGCTTTAAGGTTATGCGAAACACTGTGGTAGTACGGGACTACGGCAACCTTTTTACTTCTTTCTCTCGTTGTTCCATTTCTCTCGCCGAAACTTGGGGAGAGCTGCCTCGTGATGAAAACTTTATCATAACCCGCATCCTCTAACCTCACCCACTGCCTTTTGAGGGCTTGGCCTACATAATGAAGACATGACTTCTTTAGAGCGTTTCCGATTATTGATTTGACCACCCCAGCCTTCACAGTCTTTGAATGGCAGCTTCTTCTACTTAAAACTGGCTTTGCCGATTCTTTTCCGTACTCCCAGCACACTCCTTCTTGCACGTGAATACGTAAATCTAAAAATTGCAAAACTCCTCTGTCTGGCCCTTCAACAGTAAAGGTAAGTTCCGGTGCTGAGGCCCTCACCAGACTCTCTATTGCTCCCGTATCCTTCCCATGAAAGCTCATGACCACAATGTCATCCACATACCTTCTCACTACAACTTCACCCGACCCCCAAACTGCCAGCCTTTCCGAGATCGCGTTATCCAAAGAATTTAAATAAATTTCTGCCAAAATAGGTGCTACCGCAGACCCAATACACACACCCTTCTTTTGAATCCACATGCGTTCCTTGAACTCCACTACCGTGGCTTTAAGATAAAGATCCAGGATCGCTAAAAAACTATCTACAGGAATCCCCGTACCTGATTGAAATTTTACCAAATTACGCTCCAAAGCCTCTCTAACCCTACTCATCAACAGCTGTTTTTCAAGAGAATAGTAAAGATCTTTAATGTCCATCGAGATCAACGAGCATTGCCTCCCATGGTGAGCATCTAAAATCTGAATAAAATCGTCTGAGTTTCTTAACGAAAGACTGTTTTCCAATCTAGCGAAGTCTAAACCTTTTTGAAGAAACTTCGAAACCATGCTTTGCCACGTTCCGTTCTCATTAATAACCGTGCGGAACGGCATTTCCGGCTTGTGGTCCTTTAAGAAGAATTTTAAACTTAAAGTGCTTCTCGGCTGATTCAAGACTTTCCTGGCTAAGGTCTCTAAACCCTCGTCTTTAAGTGTAGCTGAGATGTCCTTCCTTAATTTTCCCAACTTGCCTTGCCATGCCATGAATACCGAGTCCAATGCCTCTGTTGACTTTTTTTCAAAAACCGCCAACGGAAGGACGGCAAACATACCGCTCTTATCGGTCTGCAACAATTCCAGTGATCTAGATTTAAAGTCCTTCCTTATTTCCGTGATAGCCTGAAAATTCCTCTTGTCTTTTTTATACGAATCATCCACAACTCTTTCCATTCTACTGACCGCGTAGTCAACAAAAGCAACCCTTTCGTCTAACCCTACTTTTCTAGCAATTGTCTGGATCGCGGAAAAAACATCTACTCTCGACGGTTTTACATTTACACAAAACTTCGGTCCTCCTCTCAACAATTCCTCCGTCCTCTCTGTAAGTGCGACTTTACAAGGATTCACAATACCGCAACTCCGAGCCCCAGCGGATTGGGCACCATTCACAAAACTACAACTATTTCCAAACCCAACATTCGACCTTTTTACAGCGTCCAACACTAATCTTCGTCGCACATACCAGTTTCGTTCAAAATGCTGTCTTCTTCCTGTGTCCCACAGTCGAAACCTCTGGTGGTTCCTGTAACCCTCTCCGAGTAGAATCGTCCAAAGCCGAACCGATGCCCTGTTCAGCTCCAGCACCCTGGCACTTGTGGCATCCCTGTACGCCTTGATGATCTTCTTTTTGCAGCTCCAGGGAATCCGGGTCGCCGAAAGATGCCCGAAGAGCCCAGGGTCCACGTGACGCTTTCTCAGAGAGATCCCAAAGAACGCCATGTCTGCCTGTAGGACGGCAAGGCGGCGTCCCAAGATGTCCAAAATCGTGTACGCTTGTACCAGTAGCGTAGTCGGTGGTGGGGAAAACGTGGGTCCATACGAAAAAGGGAATAAGCCTGCTTCGGGGATTGTTAGTGAAAAAATTGTAAGGGTGCAGGCGAGCTGGTGGAAGTTAACCATAGTTTTGTTTAACCCGAGACTGGGGTATTTCGGAAAAGGGACGAGAAGAAAAGAGGCCACAAGGAGGCGACGTCTCAAACACAGCTAAGGATTTTATTCCATCGTATGCATTTTTATACACACCACGTCCACACACCACGTCCCACCTACCAACCAAGTCGACCAATGACAACATAGAACACCCAGAGAAAGATAGGCCGTAGTCCCAGTACTAACCACAGTGTTTCAGCATAACCGACAAAAGCGCAGTGCTCACAGATTTGGAGTTGACGTAGTCGTTATTCATCTGATTACAAGTTAAACAGGATGACTCTGTTCTTTGCACCTCCAAAGGAATGCAGAAGGCAACATCAGGACAGGTCAGTGGCTTGCAAAGGAGGGTAGTCTATGAGATACCCTTAGCATGTGGTTTTAGATATATGGGGCAAACTTCGCGGTGCGTGAATGACAGACTGACTGAGCATAAAAGAAATGTAAAAAACGGGGCACCGAACTCGGAGATCGCCAAGCACATGGCTGAGTGCAACAATTGTAGGGTGTTTTGGTCGGAAACGGAGGTAATACATCGAGAGGAGAATGAGATAAAAAGGGTAGTGAGGGAAACAGTCCGAATTAAGTCGATGGGAAATTGTATTAGCCAGCCATCAATGCATCTAGGAGAAAGCTCAAGAAAATTCCTCAAGATGTAAACCCCCGTTTTTTTTTGTTTTTTTTTTAGCTATCCAGCACTTTGTGCGCTGCCTACAAAGAGGCAGTACAGGGGTGCAGGACATATTGTTTGTTCTGGTATTCCTTGTTACTTCTTTCAAGTGTGTAGTTGAGGTTGGAACTCTTGCATTCTCCCCTTTTGTGTTTTTGGGTCATGGTTATCCTCTTCCGCTTTCCTTCAAAGTGTAGTGCGGGTTAGAATGACCGTTTGCCGTTTTTTTTTTTTTTTTTTTTTACGGTGACTAAGTACCGGCTAGTTTAATGGTTTGTTGTTTGGCTTTGTGTAATTAGGTCTTGTATGCCCTCTTTCCCTTTGGTTCCGTGTGTTTGCGGGTTTGGGAAAAAAAAACATTTTAACGGTTCATTGTCGACTTTGTGAATTCGGAGGCTTATCTTGTCCTTTTGTCTGGCTGAAAGATTGTTCTTTTGTAATGTTTTGGGCCTATGTTTGGCTTAGAGTATTCCGGGTGTTATGTTGTCATTGGTCGACTTGGTTGGTAGGTGGGACGTGGTGTGTGGACGTGGTGTGTATAAAAATGCATACGATGGAATAAAATCCTTAGCTGTGTTTGAGACGTCGCCTCCTTGTGGCCTCTTTTCTTCTCGTCCCTTTTCCGAAATACCCCAGTCTCGGGTTAAACAAAACTATGGTTAACTTCCACCAGCTCGCCTGCACCCTTACAATTTTTTCATTATTAGTTTCTTCGTTAGACGCCAACTCAATAAAATGAAGACGCGTGCTTCATCAATAGGGACCACATGGACCCGCGACGCCATCGTGCCGTCGGCTCGCAAGGCGAGACTGGTTTTGAAGCTATATTACGAGTTTCTACCACCGCTATATGGCACTGAGACGACAAAAAGTCTTTATCAAAAGATATTTAAAAAACGCAGTGATTGCAGAAGTGTGTTCACTTTTAGAGCGCAGCTCTTAGGCGCCAGTTTCCGGCTTGAGCGGCGTCAGCGTCGCCGTCGCCGTCGCCGTCGGCATAAAGTGCTGGAAAAATACTTCTTTTCATATTTCCATTTGAACAATGACTCAGAAGTACCCACACGGTTGTTTTAATACGTTTAGTTATTTTTTAAAGGAAAATATTTTCAATATAAAATTGTATATCAGGTTTGGAAAATAAAAGAATACAAATAATTGCCACCTGAACACTTTGTCTCCATTATAGCCACTTTATATATATAAATACTATAGTTTTTGTTGTAATGCCCTAATGTTTTAAGCTTAACACATTGTTTATATGAAGTGTCCCCATGCTTGGGAAGTGCCAACCTTTTGTTGTCATCACAAAAATAAAAGATTGAAAATAATTACATAGGGGTGTATATGTTCTCCAAATGCAGCACATAAAACAAAAAATCTCGGTTATTCGATTAATATATATATATATATAATTGTACCCCTATACGTTTTTCGTTTTTTTTTACATATGTTTAATTTGGTGTTCTTAAAGTAGAGCGAGGTCACTCGACCAACACGGGAAAGCACGCCGCCAGCGTTGCCCGCGACAATTAAGGTGAAAAAGAACGAGTTGAACAACACAAGAGTACGAATTATGTTACCTTTAGCCGATTACTGTCCAGGAATGAAGATATTGTTGTAACTTTTGCTGCTATTGCACGCGCGGAACGAGCATGAGGCAGCATGGCTTGAGTAAGTTTATCACTGTGTGAATCTGAAACCGAAACTGATCGGGGGCATGCCGTGTGGTGTTACTTTAGCCGATTGCTTTCACATCATGTTGCCCTTCGAAGCGCTAGATTAAGAGAGGTGTCTAGCCTGCCAATTTAAATACACAGACCACTAGTATACCAATAATACTTGCGAACACTTTTTGTATTCATCAAGTAAACAGCAGCAGTCACTTGCCTAATCCTCGTCAGAATGTGGTAGGGCATATATACGATTTGGGTCGGTGGGGTAGCTAGAGTAGAGAGTCGCGGATGTGTTGTGTTGGAGTTGTTTGTGCCTTGTACTGCTGACATGTATGTGCCTGTAGTTAACGTTGCCTGTAGTAGTGTTCGGTATCTTGGTGGTGTGTGTGTTGTTGTATGTGTAGTAGGTACTAGAATAGCAAGAGTTCGCGCATAAGTATTTTCTTTTAGTACTATTTAGCGGTTTCTACTACACTTCCTAGGTGGCGCAAGCTGCCACTGGATTCAATAAGCTAAGTGTCGAGCAGTCCTGTAGCTATTGATTTACAAACAGCTGGCCTGGCTGGCCTGCGGTTCACAGGTCTTCCTACGTCCCTGCTTCTCAGTTCGATAACAATCGTAATAATTGTGCCACTCAGCCGACTCAGCCACCTAAATGCTCGTTTTGTGTCGAAGAGGTGCGAAGTGCAGGCACAGACGCGCACGAATGGATAACCACGCCGGTAAAGGTAAACCCAAACTAGAAAAGAAAGAAAATAGCGGTAGCGTTGGTGTGGAGTTGAACGCCTCTCGTCGGTGACGACGAAGGCGCCCAGCGATTCATCGCCACACACGACAAGCATACGTTGTGTTCAATAAAGTCAGCATGCCCATTCCTCGTGAAACGATTTCTTTTTTGAGCGTTCACCGCCGGTGGCAAAAATCAGCAGAACCCATCCTTTGGGAATGATTATCTACGTTAATGCGAATAGCATCAAACGGTGCGGAGTTTTGCGCGTTCGTCAGGTGGCCGGCACACTCTAGATACGCCAGCCCACTCTTGAGGCGATTCTAAATTTGTTGACACTTTCACAGCCCTGCGCACGATCTCCGCAGCCCAGCACGTGCGTTTGTGTCACTTAGGAAGGCGAGCAAAGCACGCGCCATACGCACAAACACTCAAAATGGTACCGACCAGACTTTCTGGCGTCTCAGCTAGTCTCAACCAACGGTACTCTAAACGGTTGTTTATATCTTTACCATAGGACGCGCTTACAGCGCTGTCACAGATACCGGTGCGGGCGCGTTCCATGCACGAGGGCTCATTCCGCTCTCGTGAGGCTGAGCTAGAGGTCTCCCGAGCGCAGGAGAGGGTGAGCTAGAGGGAGAGGGTGAGCGCGGGAGAGGGTGAGCTAGCCCTCGTGCATGGAACGCGCGCGCACCGGTAGCTGTGACAGCGCTGCAAAGCGCGTCCTATGGTAAAGATATAAACAAATGTTTAGAGTGCGGTGAATGACTGCCTTCATAGCTCTGTGGTTAGCGCGTCTGCCTGCTGATCAAGGGTCAACGGTTCGAATCCCAGCCGGCGCCGGTCTTTTTTATTTATTTATCGACCCGCGGCGTAAGAGGTTAGATAGCCAGATAGATATATAGATAGATAGATAGATAGATAGATACATAGGCGAAAAGTGCGTGAAGTATCCAAAGAATGCTATTCGCGATTAAAATGCTATTCGCATTAAAATAGTCAATCTAGCGAGATGCCGTCGGGGGCGATCGCGGCAATTCCGGCACACACACTGCCGTCCTTACAGGATATAGGTACGGTACCGGTGTCTGGGGACGGTTGTTTAGAGTGTCTGAAGGCGCTTAACACACCTCGAATAGGCGTATGCGCTCTATTCTCTCACTCGGCCGAAAAGCCGTGCTCTTCGTTAGGCCTTACCGGGGAATTCGAGCCTCGCTAACCGGCCGCCATGTTGCTTTTGGGGGTGGTCAAATTTCACTACCTGCTTTTTGACTACGTTTGAGTTCGTCATTTTTACCTTAGGGGTCGTTATATTTGGGACAACTTTTTACCACCTCAAAGGTAGTCACGTATGACTACCTTTTTTTTTAGAGTGCAACATCCGTCACAACACAGTCGACATGACACAAGTGCCACGGAGAAACTCACTTGTAATTCCGAACTCCTCTTCTATAATTTGCCAGCGGTTGTTCTTAGCGTCATTATCTAGGTAGTCTGGCTGCGTCTTGTCATATATAAAGGGAAACAGTCGCACTGTTTCAAGGAACCGCTCCGTTGCGGAAGGCATCGGAGGAAATAGGGATAGCAGACGACACGAAACACGTCCTTCGGAACGTGAAAGACGCGACGCGGAGGACCGGTATGAGCGTTGCCATGGCATCGCGACGTCACTATCTACGCCACCTCCCATTATCTCCTCTCTTCTGCGGTGAGCGGCGGCGCGCTCTTAACCGTGCAAGGAGCGGTTGGCTTTGCGGCGCCGTCCGTCGCGCCGAAGAAGCCGAAAACAGGTTTCGGTCGGCAAACGGCAGTGCCGACCGCCGCGCCGCAGTCCTCCGCGACGCCAATGTGGCCTTGCCTTTAGGCGCCCGTTTCCTGCTTGAGCGGCGTCGGCGTCGCCGTCGGCGTAACCGCGCGGTTCATGATGGGTAAATTTCCCGCTAAATTTAGCGGAAAATTTTCCCCAACAATTAGCGGAAAATTTTTCCCGCTAAATCTAGCGGAAAATTTTCCCCGCTAAATCAAGCGGAAAATTTTCCCCGCTAAATTTAGAGGAATATTTTCCGCGCTAAATCAAGCGAAAAATAATCCCCGCTAAATTTAGCGGGAAATTTTTCCCTCTAAATTTACGGAAAATTTTCTCCGCCCCCATCCCTCGAGGTCACGTGACCCCCAGGCCACGTGAACCCCCCCCCCCGTGCCTTCCCTCCTCCTCAAGAGCTGCACTCTAATTCGGCGTTACAGAGAGTTGTAAACGGCTTTCATTTTTTTCCGCTAAATTTAGTGGGAAAAGTTTCCGCTAAAGTTAGCAGGGAAAAGTTCGCGCTAAATTTAGCAAGACACTTTTCTAGTAAATTGAGCGGGGAATTTTTTCGGCTACACTTAGCGGGAAAAGTTTCCGCTAAATTTGGTGTGACATTTTCACGCTAAATTTAGCGGATAATTTTTTCCGCTAAATTTAGCTGGGAAATTTTTCCGCTAAAGATAGCGGGGAGAATTTTCCGCTAAATTTAGTGGGAATTTCTTCAGCTAAATTTAGCGGGAAATTTTTTCCGCAAAATTTGCCGGGGAAAGTTTTCCGCTAAATTTAGTGGGGAACTTTTTTCACTAAATTTAGCGGGGAAATCTTTTCCGCTAAATTTGGTGGGGAAAATTCTGCTAAATTTAGCGTAAATCTTTTCCCATAAATTTATCGGGAAATGTTTTCCGCAAATTGGGCGGGAAAAATTTTCTGCTAAATTTGGCAGGGAAAATTTTCTCTAAGTTTGAGGGGAAATTTTTCTGCTAAATTTAGCGGGGAAATTTTTCCGCCAAATTTAGCGGGAAATATACCCATGATGTACCGCGCGGTTATGGCGACGGCGATGGCGACGGCGCTCAAGCCGGAAACGGGCGCCTAAGAGCTGCCTTCTAGAAAAAAGACTTTCAGCCTTTCCACTCTGGTGAAGAAGGAAGACCAGCGAAGCTGTACTACGATGGGACGACCTCAAGCACGACTTCTTGGACGACCTCAAGGAAGACGCCTAGAGGACGACGTCAAGGACGACCTCAAGGACGACACCTAAGACGACCTCGGGGACGAAGTCTCGGACGACCTCTAGGGTGACCTCGAGGACGACGTCACTGAAAGTGCGCTTGAAAGTAAAAGAGTTAACAAGGTGGCCCGCTACGTGTATGATTTCCTGGTTGTTCTTGAAGGTAGCGAAAATGTTCACACACAGGTGAATGATATTTTGGCGACCTTTACTGAGTATGGAGGGGGACTTAGGTTTACATATGAAGTCCCTCAAGAAAACGTCCTTCAGTTTTTAGACCTTTCGCTCCACCTCGGTAACACGCATGTGTGCTGGTAGTACTGCTCACGCTCAAAGAAAATATTTTTTGATTACAGTTCTGCCCGCTCGAAGATCGTCAAGAGGTGCATTGCTCTAACCTGTTCGGGCTCTGCGCTAAAGAAATCGTGTTTCCACACTATGGGAGCCAGCTTCACAATGCAGGTTGAGAGACTCAGAACAGCCAGCTATCCGTTCACACTACTGGCTAATGTGGCGGGCACCTTGTTGAAAAAGGCGAAAATTCCTACAATCTAAGAAAACTGATGTCGACAAAACAATACCAGTGGTAATTCCGTATCTCTACAAGATTTCACACAATTTAAAAAAGACGTAGCAAGTCGTCATGGGGTCCGAGTTGTTCTTTCGGCTCCGCAAAAAATGAGCCAAATTATGCACTAGAGTAAACTCGCTAGCTGAAGGTGATACAAAACACTGGTGCACGAAGAAACATGCCAAGCCTTTTCTTCCGTGCACTTCAGGCGTGGTATATATTATACCACACTCGTGTGGCAAGAGCTACGTCGGTCAAACGGGCAGATGCCTTAACGATCGATTACGCGAACGTGATTACCCTCTGAGAGCCACAGCAGGAGGACATCTTGCAACACATTGTAATGAGAGCAAATGCATTCCCCTATTCGGAGGAACAAGCATCCTAGGGAAGCACAAAGCCAAACTGACCCGCGAGGTGCTGGAAGCCTACCATATCTTATCAGCTGATAAGGAATGCATCAGTGCTGAATCAGTGTCACTAACAAACAAGGAAATAGACTTTTTGAAACACACAATGAAGAACCAGCGGGAACCACGGTTTATGCGAAACTTCAGGCAAGATGACAACGCGACCGGCGACTATGGATGAGGTGATTGACTTCATCTTTGACAATGAAGAGCCCGCACGAGCCTAATAGACCATTTGCTGTCTTACCCAAGCCTCAAGGAGAATGCAGGGATTGGTGTTCCACGCGCCACACGCGCACGCCTTTCCTGTATAAAAGATTCGAAGTAAATAACCAAAAGAAAGCATTGACGAACGCGCATGCAAGATGCCATTTGTTTTAGGTTTTGCTTTGGAAAAGTTACTACTGCTGAGGCCAGCACGTGCGGCGCGTGGAACACCAATCCCTGCATTATCCTTGATGCTTGGGTAAGACAGCAATAGGTCTATTGATGAAAAACACCCTGCATGATGGCAACGTGACGGCCAACAACGGCTCTGGTATTTAAACAAATGACCTGGTGTTCGAAGCATGTGTCCGCGAGGGGACACCCTAATATTTATTTTTCATCTTTCTTCTTTATTCATTTTTAATGGGGGTGATGATTTTGTACGATGGTCTTCCTTCTCTTCATCTCAGTAAATATAGTTGTGAGTAGCGCTCTTTCCCGTGTCTCCTCTCTTCTCTCTACGTGTGCTCTAATACCGTTTAGATGTATACATGTAAAACGACTTGTAGAATGCAATCATGTAGATAATTGTGTTACAAAGTTTTGTTTTTTACCCAATTAAGTAGTACATTTTTTATCGCAACCTTCGAAATTTGGTATTCAAATTGTATTCTCTTTCGGCAATAAATCAACGGACTACTACTTGGTTCGCCTTTGACTTCATACTGAGAATAATAGGCATGTGCGAATTATAAATTTTAGGCTAAAAGTGGATAATTATTTGAGCGTATTAACTTTTCAGTTGAATATTGTCACGAATGACAAGTGATGAGGCGGCGTATGACTGAGTAAACTGAACGTTTAATGGGGCGAACTTGTGCCCAAAAATAAAAAGGGAAAAGAAAGATAACAAGAGAGCGTCGCGGGCGTCGAAGGCGGCGAAGCAGCAAGATCGAACGCTGGGGCGAAAACTGACTGCGGCTCGCCACGCGGAGCCCCTTATGTACACGCGTGGGCTTCTGGAATAATCGGCGTGGAAGGTTCGACGCGTAGAACATTCGGGCCTAGAATAAACAACAATGTTCTCGAATTCACCAGAACATAAACTGAAAGCATAAATAAAATCCGCGGAACTCCCAGGAATCGAACCCTGGGCCTCCGCACGAAAGTCAAGCGCGGTAACCACTCGGCCACGCACGCACTTGCTCGCTGACGCGCGTGGCATTACTCCCCCTTTAAAAAGGCATCGTCTCGATGCCACGCGAAAGGCAACAAAACAGAGCAGGACAACCATAAGAATGGGAAAATACGGAGGCTGGCAAAACACAATCCTATCAAGTGTTGCACGAGATCACGGTTCACAGTCTTATCGCGCGTAGTACGGCTTGAGGCGCACGACGTGGACGACTTCGGGTCGTGGAGGGCGGCGTGATGAAGTGCGTGTTCCGTCGGGCATCACCTCGTAGTTCAGATCGCCGAGTCGGCGAAGCACTTTGTAGGGTCCGAAGTAGCGCTTCAGGAGTTTCTCGCTTAGACCGCGTCGTCGTATTGGGGTCCAAACCCACACACGGTCTCCGGGCTTGAAGCGAACGTCGATCCGGCGAAGGTTGTACCGGGTAGCGTCGACACGTTGTTGATCTTGAATTCGGAGTCGGGCGAGCTGGCGAACTTCTTCGGCTCGTTGAGCAACCACCTGGGCGTCGGGTATCCCATCGTCAGCTGGCTCGTGGGGTAGCATTGCGTCGAGCATGGTCGACACTTTCCTGCCATGCACCAGCTGAAACGGTGTTACTCCTGTGGTCTCTTGCACCGCCGTGTTGTAAGCAAATGTGACGTAGGGTAACACCTCGTCCCAAGTCTTGTGCTCTACGTCGACATACATTGAGATCATGTCGGCGATGGTTTTGTTCAGCCGTTCTGTTAGTCCATTTGTCTGCGGATGGTACGCAGTGGTTCGACGGTGGCCGGTGCCACTGAGACGAAGGATCTCTTGCGTCAGCTGGGCCATGAACGATGATCCACGGTCGGTAATGAGGACTTCGGGGGCGCCGTGCCGGAGGACAATGGACTCGATGAAAAACTTGGCGACTTCCACAGCCGTACCTGATGGAAGGGCTTTCGTCTCGGCGTACCGTGTGAGATAATCTGTGGCGACGATTATCCAGCGGTTTCCCGACGTTGACGGCGGGAAAGGGCCAAGTAAATCCATTCCGATCTGCTGGAACGGCGTAGACGGGGGAGCAATCGGATGCAGATGTCCTGATGGCTTCGTCGGCGGTTTCTTGCGTCGCTGACACTCGTGGCATGATCGAGTGTAGAGGTGAACGTTCTTCGGTAGCCTTGGCCAGTAGTATTTTTCTCGAATCCTGGCGAGCGTCCTGCTGTAGCCGAGGTGCCCAGCCGTTGGGTCGTCGTGACAGGCTTGGAAGATCTCCTCTCTAAGGTCGGCAGGGATTACCAGCAGCCATGGCGAGCTGTTGTCTCCGAAGTTCTCCTTGTAAAGCACACCTTGTCGGAGGACGAAGGTCGGCAGGGCTCTCAAGAAGACACGGGGGATAGTACCCCCTCGTCCTTCGAGGTGCTCGATTAAGGCGCGCAACTCAGGATCGTCTCTTTGACGTCGCGCCATGTCGTCGGTGTTGACCGCCCCAAGGAAGCACTCGTCGTCATCGTCGTCGCTGCTACCGGAGGATGTCTCGACAGGGGCTCTGGACAGGCAATCGGCGTCGCTGTGCTTGCGGCCTGACTTGTAGACCACAGTCATGTTGAACTCCTGTAGTCGGAGACTCCATCGAGCGAGTCGTCCTGACGGGTCCTTGAGGTTCGCAAGCCAGCAGAGCGAGTGGTGGTCCGTGACTACACGGAACGGGCTCCCGTACAAGTACGGACGAAACTTCGTGATTGCCCAGACGACCGCAAGGCATTCTTTTTCAGTCGTGGAGTAATTTTTCTCCGCTTTGGACAGTGTCCGACTTGCGTAGGCGATAACTCGCTCGGTGCCTTGTTGCACTTGCACCAGTACCGCGCCAAGTCCAGCGTTACTGGCGTCCGTGTGAATTTCGGTTTCCGCATCCTGATCGAAATGTCCAAGAACAGGAGGAGTTTGCAGTCGTCGCTTCAGCTCGTCGAATGCCTGCTGCTGCTCCTCGGCCCATTCGAACTTCTCGGCGTCCTTCGTGAGGTTTGTGAGCGGTGCGGAAATCCTTGCGAAATCTCGAACGAAGCGGCGATAGTAGGCACATAATCCAAGGAACCTTCGCACGGCCTTCTTGTCTCTCGGCGCTGGAAATGCTGCGACGGCGCGAGTCTTCTCTGGGTCGGGGCGAACGCCTTCGTTACTAACCACGTGACCGAGGAATTTCAGTTCGTCATAGGCGAACCGACACTTTGACGGCTTCAGGGTGAGTCCGGCGGTCTGTATGGCCTGGAGAACAGTTCGGAGTCGTCGCAAGTGCTCGTCGAAGTCGCCGGAAAACACTACGACGTCGTCGAGGTAGACGAGACAGCTCTGCCACTTCAGTCCTGCCAGTATGGTGTCCATGACACGCTGGAAAGTTGCTGGCGCCGTGCACAGTCCGAAGGGCATAACCTTGAACTCGTACAGTCCATCCGGCGTGACGAAAGCTGTCTTCTCTCGGTCCCTTTCGTCGACTTCGATCTGCCAGTAGCCGCTCTTCAGGTCCATCGATGAAAAGTATCGAGAGTGGCGCAGCCGGTCCAAAGTGTCGTCAATGCGGGGGAGTGGATATACGTCTTTCTTCGTCACCGCGTTCAGCTGTCGGTAGTCCACGCAGAACCTAAGCGTTCCGTCCTTCGTCTTAACCAGTACGACTGGAGAGGCCTCACGGACTGCTTGATGGCTGGATTATGTCGTCGTTCAGCATCTCTTGAACTTGCTCCTGGATCACCTCCCTTTCTTTAATGGAGACTCTGTACGGTGATCGATGCACAGGGCGCGCGTCGTCCTCGGTAACGTTGCGGTGCTTCGCAATGGCTGTTTGGCGCACCTTCGACGACGTAGCAAAGCAGTCGCGGTATTCGGCGAGGAGGTTAATCAGCTGCCGTCGTTTCGGGCCCGGAAGCTTAGGGTCGACGTCGAGCTGCGCAGGCGACGTACTGTCTTGCTGAGGTGTCGAGGGTTCGTCAGTAATGGCGGCGATTTTGGCGGAGTTTTGAAGGTCCTCGACGTGGCCAACGGCTGCACCTTTCGTGAGGTGTTGCGTTTCATTCCGAAAGTTCGTCACGAGTACCACAGTGCAGCCATCCTGAAGTTCCGCTACTCCTCTTGCGACGCCTATTCCTCTTCCTAGGAGCCACTGGAGGCTTCCCTCGAGCAGAACTTCGCCGCAGAAAGCTTCGGTGATCCCGACGGGCACGAAAACACTCGACCGCGGCGGTAAGTTCACGTGACTTGCGAGAACTCGGACCGCAGATGATGACGCTTTGGGTTCCTCCGGTGGTGAAACAGGTTTTCGTAGTGTCAACCGGTTTGCTCCGAGGTCGATGACGGCGCCATACTCGCAAAGAAAGTCCATTCCGAGGATAACATCCCTCGCACAGTCTTGCAGAACGACGAACTTCACAGGGCCCGTCTCACCGTGGATCTCGACGCGAGCAGTGCATCTCCCGGCTGGTGTAATGAAGTGTCCTCCGGCGGTTCGTATTTGGGGTCCGTCCCACGGCGTCATGACTTGTCGAAGGCGGCGGGAGAGCCTCCCACTCAAGACTGAGTAGTCTGTTCCGGTGTCCACGAGTGCTGATGCGTCGACGCCGTCGATGACGACGTTTAGGTTGTTGGACACCGTTTCAGGGGCGTCGTTGCGATGCGTAGCGTCGGGAGAGTGGTAGCGCTCCGTCGTTCTTGGAGGCTCTTTACTTCGGTCGTCTTCGGCAACGCCACCTCCAGGCGTTGCCGCACTTAGTTTTCCCGTCGACGCAGGGGAGACAGGCTCTCTCGGCGGGGTCGTGGCGCTGGGGACGCTGAACGTCGTGGCGATGGGGAGCGGGCTTCACGGCGGAGAGACGACATTGGGGAAGGCGAGCGTCGGAGGTACTCCTCGATGTCGCGAGGGCGCTCGTCGTACCTTGGGCGCGGGTCGTTCGGGTGGAACCCGCGCAGCCCCAGTTGTCTGTAGGGGCATCGGCGGTAAATGTGGCCGGCTTCACCGCAGTGATAGCACAACGGGCGGCGATCGGCCGTCCTCCACACGTCGGTCTTTCGTCGCGCTGCTGGTTCCGGGTGGCCGTGCGCCCGATCTTCCTGGCGTCGGGAATACTGCGGCGCTGGAGGTTCACGTCGGGGTGGTGCCGTGACCTGGCGGTAAGCTTGCGGCGGTCGTCGGGCCATGGCGGCGTAGGTCAGCGTCGGTTCTTCGGGTGCGGCCACGGTGATTGGGGCATCTGGTAGGAACGCTCGCTGAACCTCGTCTCGGACGACCTCGGCAATGGAAATCGAGGCCGGGCGTTCAGCAGTCAGCAGAAGCTTCTTAAGCTCCTCCCGGACGACGTCGCGGATGATGTCGCGAAGGCCGGGGTTGCTAGGGCTGATGTCGTAGCCCGATGAAGAAGCCGCAGCGACGCTCGAGTGCCGATGGTAGTGGCTGGCTCTTGCGAGGAGGGCACGTTCCATGTTCGTGGCCTCCGTGACGAAGTCTTCGACGGTGGATGGGGGTTGCGATCTAGACCACCGAAGATGTCATCCTTGACACCTCGCATTAGGATCCGCAGCTTTTTTCGTCGGTGGCTTGAGGGTCGGCGCGAGCGACCAGGTGCAGGACATCCTCGACGAAACTGGTGATGGTCTCGTTTGCGCCCTGGGTCCTCATGCGAAGAAGGTCCTCGGCCCTCTCCCGTCGATACTGGTTGGTGAAAGTTCGTACCAGCTCATTCTTGCAGGCGGACCACGAGATCAACGAAGTCTCGCGATTCTCGAACCAGTGCCTGGCCGTTCCTTCGAGCGCGAAGTAAAGATTCTGCAGGCGCTGGTCGTCCGTCCATCGGTTGTGTTGGGCCACCCGCTCGTACTGTTGTAGCCAGTCCTCGATGTCTTCATAAGGCTCTACCATGGAAGGACGCCGGCGTACGAGCAGCGACGGGTAGGACGACAACAGGCGGGGTGATCATCGTCGGGATCTTCTCCTTCGGCTTGTGCAGTAGGGATCCGGATTCCGGGAGTTGGACTTCGGTATGGCGGCTTGCTCGGGCGTCGGTGTCTTCTGCGATGGGTAACCTTCCGTGGTCGAGCACCTCACTTGGCCGGGATGTCTTCGGAGGGGTACGGTCCACGGGCATAGAATGCAACTACCCCGCACCTCCACCAAAATGTCACGAATGACAAGTGATGAGGCGGCGTATGACTGAGTAAACTGAACGTTTAATAGGGCGAACTTGTGCCCAAAAATAAAAAGGGAAAAGAAAGATAACAAGAGAGCGTCGCGGGCGTCGAAGGCGGCGAAGCAGCAAGATCGAACGCTGGTGCGAAAACTGACTGCGGCTCGCCACGCGGAGCCCCTTATGTACACGCGTGGGCTTCTGGAATAATCGGCGTGAAAGGTTCAACGCGTAGAACATTCGGGCCTAGAATGAACAACAATGTTCTCGAATTCACCAGAACATAAAGTGAAAGCATAAATAAAATCCGCGGAACTCCCAGGAATCGAACCCTGGGCCTCCGCACGAAAGTCAAGCGCGGTAACCACTCGGCCAAGCACGCACTCGCTCGCTGACGCGCGTGGCAATATTACATTTTCTGCGCCTCTCTCCAAGACAGTTACTTAGTGCCGTCACGCTAGCCTCAGCCATCCTGACAGTGTTGGTATCACTTGTTTAGCTGTAGGCTGCTTTGGTTACTTTAGTACATATGTTTTCAAAACGCAGTAATAGGTCAGCGAAGGAGCATGACCGTGCACGAGTAGTAACATTAGGTATGGTGCAAAAAAATACCTAATATGAAGGGCAAATATTCATCCACTGAAATAAAGTAAGAAGTGAAGAATTTTGATTACCAAACGGAATGTTTTGTTAAAATTCTCAAGGATTTCCTTAAGCACGCAGTTGTAATCGAGGCAACAAGCAAAGCTTGTCGTTTATTTATGCTTGTCAGCAGCATGTTGCATGGGCATATCGATTTATATGCGTACATAATCAATACGATTGCACTAAATATACTTTTTAAATAAAAATTTAATTGATGTCGTTATCCTCCTGCCCACTGCCAAAGCTCGGTTAGTTCTGATTCAAATTATGTAGTGGCTCTGGCTGTAATCACGTTAATGCCCACATAGAATTTGTAAGTAAATATATGATTTGATGGTCCTCTCGCCATGCTGATCCTTAAATTTCAAATAAGAACTGTTGCTGCAATGTCGTGACTGTTAGGAAATAGCATCCCAATACATATTCTTGATAACAGAATAGCTACAGTCTTAATTTTTTTTAATTTGAACTCGAGGGGAGCACCGACATCCATCAGATCCATAAACATTCACCCAACCATGTTTCAATTTTTATCTGAATTCTTCCTGCGTACATGTGAACTTCTCCTCACTGGACGGGTACTTCTCCAACCAAAGTATGAGTCTGCACTGCGACGAAGCGAGATTCTCGCGACCGGGGTGTTACAACACCACCTAGATAAGCAGAATGCCTCCGCACCGTCATCCCAGTCAGATCGGTCGAGGCCTGAGATTGGGCACGACTGCTGCATCAGCGTTCGGCCGGGGCTCGGGTTCAATCAGCGCGTCGAAGGTCGGACTCGGGCCCAATAGCCGAGTTTAGCGCGATACGACTGTGATGACGTTTTATAAAGGGACAAGAGGCGATTCCGAGGCTTTGATTATTCTAGGTGGTGTTGGGAGTTTGCGCTATTAATGACATTGCGGAGTCTGCTCCATGGGTGTCGCTTCTCCGCAGCGCACTGACATATGCGGAGAAGCGCACTGAACAAAGCAAATTCATTGAATGGTGACTTTACGATTGCTTTGATAGGTTACAGTGGCGTAAACGGCTTTATTATCGCGAGCTCGATATTTCATGCATTTTGTGAAGTGTCAGTTTTGGAAATACTTTGCGGGTACAAAATTTCTCAATCAGGAGTAATGTCCAAAGTATTCGCATCCGTGGGGTTACTTATTTGCGTGACCAATATTAAGCAAATTCGATAAACTCGCAAAACCTAAGCTGTTGCAAAAATTAAGTCGTTTAAAGTGGTACTATTAATGTTGAAACCAATATCGAATACCGTATTATACTAAACTGCTATAAGAAATTTTTAATATTAGCACAGCCCTGAAAGTGGCCATTTGCCGATGTTCTTGCTGTGGCCTTCACCAATCCATATGTGCTTCAAATGTAGCAGCTGCAACCTTGAATCTGAAAAAGTCTATTTTTTATAAAACAGTTTCTTTATAGTGCCTGAGGTTTCAGGTAAAAAATCTTGTGCCCTGCACTGAACACTATTACCTGTAGCATAGCCCTAGGCATGCAAAGAAGGCACACTACCAATGTCTGATATATCAGACTTTTAGAAATGTTATTGTTCGATTTTCCTCACCCTTGTGTCAGAATGAAGTTGTTACTATCTCTCTTGCCTTCCTCACATAGTGGTCTTTTGAGTGAGCTATGTGACGTTATATCTTAAGGAGGCATAGGCTAATTTTCTCTTCTCTTTTTATGCAGGAAGTAATGGGACACCATCATCACCAAGGAGACTGTACACTGAGGCAGGCTCGAAAACTTGAATAAAGTGATAAGTAATATTTCAATTTATGTCGGATTAATTACATGAAGAACACTGATTATAATGATTGTACGCTGCACATACATGCTTTAAGTTGAAAAATGCAAAGCGCCCTTTCTTTATGGCTTTTCTCACACAATTTCAGAAGACGCTGGTACGTCATTTTCACGAGGAATGTTTAGAAACAGAGCTGCGAAAGATTTCATCGTAATTTTCACCTACATAGACGCAAATGTAAATCACGACTTTCCTAGTAAATTTAGAAAAACGGCCATACATTTTTTTCATGAGGGAAGACTTGGAAACGATTCAATCGTCATTTTCACGTCAATGCTCGCAAATTAAAAATGCGGTGCCTCATTTTTTTTTCTTTCTTTCCCACATAATTTTATGGAATGATTGTACATTATTTTGACGAGAAATGCTTGGAATTAGAGCTGCCGAAACTTTCCTCGTAAATTCCACGACTCATTTTTTAGAGTGTATATTGTCCATGTCCTGTTTTGACGCTGTGCAATTTTTTCGCGGGGCTGTTATATCACCGTTCTTTTTTGTCGTTGTGTTCTTTTGAAGCTGTGCTGTTTCGTCGCTGTGCTGTTTTGACGCTGTGCTGTTTTGACGCCGTTCTGTTTTGGCACGTTCTCTTCTGTCGCTGTGCCGTTTTGACGCTCTGCTGTTTTGTCCCGTGCTATTTTGACGCGTCCTGTTTTGTAGCTGCGCTGTTTTGAAGCTGTATTGTTTTGACACGTGCTGTTTTGACCGTCCTGTTTTGTGGCGTGCTGTTTTGTCGTGTGCTGTTCTGTCATGGTGCCGCTTAATCTCCTCGTTCACATTTTCTGCCTTGTATAGAGAAGCAACGCATCCTTGTGGGGATAGCTGACAACGGGCGTTTGGGCAGGCATTATCATTATACAGAAGGCTATGCTTCATGACACCTATTCAGGCAAGTCACTCATGAAGATCTTGGCAAACACAATCTTCTGGTACCCCGGTGTTGACAAAGACATTTAAGACCATGAAAGAAGGTGAAAAATATGT
>JAZHYW010043794.1:0-50335 GCA_037355805.1 Ixodes ricinus | reverse complement strand
GCTATTAGCACTGCCCAGGATCTATAACCAAGTGTGGTTCTGGACAAGGGGTCTGTCGCCACCCAAGGTTAGCCCTTGCCGCCAAAGAAGTTGAAAAAGGAAAGAAGAGAAATGAGAAGAGCGAAAAGAAGGAGAAGACAAAGGTGAAAGAAGGGAGGGGATAGTGGAAGGAGTGGCGACTAGACTGAATCATCCTGGTCGGGCCAAGCCCAGGACTCCCGTCTATGAGAAGCGGGGGCCGAAGTGGGTGTATTGCCTCACCTGGGGGGCCCCGAAGGGTCCAAACCTACCCCGGGCTCGGCCTCAACCACCAGGATGCCCTTTTCCCAGACACGGGAAAGCCACGCACAGCCAGACGTGGGCAGGGCGAGCCCGCATGGCTCGGGGTCCGTGGAGACGCCACTCTCCAAACACCTGCTTTCACAGGTGCTCCCCTGCGGGGAATGCAGGAAAAGGAGTGGTGAGTCGAGCTGAAATATGTGGCCTCACCAGTATTTAGGAAACTGGCAGCTCTTCGGGAGAGAAACCTTTCTATAACAGATCCTCGGCTGTCGACCCGATGGCTTCCCCAGAGTGGATTGTGGGCATTAAAATCTCCTAGGAGAACATAGGGTTCTGGAAGCTGGTCTGCAAGGTGTTCAAGATCAGACAGCGTCAGGGAAGATGAAGGGGGCACGTAGATGGAGCATATGCTGATAAGGCGATCTAACATCAACCGTACTGCGACAGCCTCCAGAGAAGTGTTCAAAGAGATTTCGACAGCTGGCACCGTGCCATCCACGACAATGGCAACTCCTCCGGAACTGCCAGACGTTGTTATGCGATCTTTGCGAAAGACTTGAAATGATCGCAGGAAATTACTATTCGACGGTCCCAAATATGTCTCCTGGAGACAAACTGCAGAGGGTGTGTACTCCTGAAGTAAGGAGTGAACATCATCCAGGTTGTGAAAAAGTCCTCTGCAATTCCACTGTAAAAAGCCTCCTGCCATAAAAATGTGTGAAGCTAAAAAATCGTTAAAATGTGGACAAAATTTAAAAACTCCTAAAAATGAATAATGGAATGAATATTAAAAAGCCAGGTTATTGACCTCAAAATACTTATCACAATGCAATGCACATAAAAAGGTAGACAATGTGGAATTGGAGAGCTCCAAAATTAAAATATATGGGGTATATACATGAGGAAAAATGCATGGGGTAAATTTAAATGCCTTGGGTAGAGAGTTCATTTAGGAGGCTTAACTGGTGTTTTTGCTTTGTGCTTGGGTTTTGCGGTCTGCCAATCAGTGTCTTCGACGTCAGACAAGTTTGCAGATGGATCAGGAGCCTCAGCTGCCACTTCCATCTCCCGAGTTTTGCAGGCAGGCTTGCCTGCAGGCTTCGGTTGATCGGGTATTCGAGAGGGCAGTTGCCGCTCTCGGCCCGATCCACAGGGAGGAGTGGAGGAGGAGCAGGGCAAATTGTCCTGCTCCATCGGTTCCACTCCGTTAGAGCCAGGGGCGGTGCGAGAGTCGCACCGCTCCCTAGAAAAGGAGCCCTTCTCAAGCAAGTTGGAGCGAGAGCTTCGCTCCTTCTCCCTCGGGGAGGGTCCAGGAGAGACAGTGGGCACGGCTGCCGCCGTCCCACTCTGTGAGGAGGCAGCATGAGCGCTCCCTCGGGGTGTCTGAGGGGGCTGCTGCCTGTGTTCAGGGGTTGGGGCCTTGAGGGCAACCGCCAGCATCTCCGGGGAGACCTGGGTGGCCCTCGACTCCGAGCGTGGTGCAGGGCCCCTGCGCACCACCTCGGCATAGCCTCCCTTTGACAGGAAAGACAACCTTTTCTTGGCCTCTGGGTATGAAATATTTTCCTTGGTTTTTAATGAAAGAATTTCCTTTTCTTGTCGCCACAGGGGACAGGTGCGGGAGTAGGCTGGGTGTGGTCCACTGCAGTTACTGCAGCGGGCCACTGCGTCGCAGATGTCAGCGACGTGATCCTGACCTCCGCACTTAGCACAGGTCTCTCTTCCTCTGCAACTCCGTGATCCGTGGCCAAATCGTTGGCAGCGGAAACATCGTTGCGGGTTGGGGATGTAGGGGCGAATGCGGCAGTTCAGGTAACCTGCTTTTACTGTTGCGGGGAGGGCATGTTTTTCGAAGGTCAGGATGACGTGCCTTGATGGAGTTTCTTTGCCATCTTTACGGAACATAATACGTTTTACAGCGACAACGCCAGCGCCTTTAAGTCCTTCAAGAAGTTCCTCTTCACTTGATTCCAGAAGGTCGTCCTCGGAGAGAACTCCACGGATGGTGTTAAGTGTGCGGTGAGGACTCACCGACACTTTCACATCGACGATGTTTGTCAGCCTGCGCAATGCTTCGCTATGGAGTTTTGTATCGACCTCAACGAGGAGGTCTCCAGAGTGCAGTTTCTTGGCCTTATAGGAGAACCCAATAAGATGTTCCAGGACCTTCGACACAACAAAAGGCGATATCTTTGCAACGGGTCTTTGTTCATCTAAAGAATGAACAACAAAGAACTTGGTGAAGTTTTCCACAGCAGGGTCTTTTTCTATGGTTTTGTGCTCAAGGCAGCGCCTTTTCCAGGGCTGTCGTGAGCTGGGTTTAGGAGGAGGGGCAGCCATAAGAGGCGGAAAGTGTTCAGAACCTGTGGTGTGCCGCCCACCACGGAGCCCAACAAGGGAATAGTTAACGGACCATAACAAAAAGGGCTTTGCTGGAACCGTTAAACTATTAGCACTGCCCAGGTACTATAACCAAGTGTGGTTTAGGACAAGGGGTCTGTCGCCACCCAAGGTTAGCCCTTGCCGCCAAAGGAGTTGAAAAAGGAAAGAAGAGAAATGAGAAGAGTGAAAAGAAGGAGAAGACAAGGGTGAAAGGAGGGAGGGGATAGTAGAAGTGGCGACTAGACTGAATCATCCTGGTCGGGCCAAGCCAGGACTCCCGTCTACGGGAAGCGGGGGCCGAAGTGGTGTATTGCCTCGCCCGGGGGCCCCGAAGGGTCCAAACCTACCCCGGGCTCGACTCAACCACCAGGATGCCCTTTTCCCCGGACACGGGAAAGCCACGCACAGCCAGACGTGGGCGGGCGAACCCGCATGGCTCGGGGTCCGTGGAGACGCCACTCTCCAAACACCTGCTTTCGCAGGCGCCCCCTGCGGGGTCTTCCTTCTAGGGCCCTCACAAGTTCGATGTAAGTAAAACTCTTGTTATAAGAAGCAAAGTAATCTGATTTTATATTAAGCCTTCGTTTTTCTTGCATTCTTTGTACTTCAGAAACTTCGGTTGTACAGTTAAAGGGCAGCTCCGCCGTCAATTTGAGCGTTTTGATCGCGAACATATTTTCGGAAAGGGTACTAAAAATGCAGCCTATAGCAGCGGTTAAATCATTAAAAAATTGTTTACATAATTTATAATCGTTAAAATACGCTGAAACCGATACCGAAACTAACTTGCCATCGACTGGTCCGCCATTTTTACGTGGCGTCACATATGGTATAAACACTCGTACGTGTGCAGTTTGAGCCAAGGCCAGCCTGCGCAGCAGGTGCACTGTTTGTGTTCTGTGCCGCGGATAAAAATGGACTCATCAGGCTCGTCTGAATCGAGCAACGATGAGGATATGCCGCTAGATTTTGAGGACGATGACGATAACCCGTTCTCATACGATCCGTCGGCATCGCCTCCGAAGGAACACGCCAGCGGCGGCTGAATTCGTGATCCGATGCCATGTGGACCCAGATGCCGCCTCCGAAGCGGAATGGTAAGGCAGCTTTTGTTGCTAGCATGCCAAGAAGAACTGATCGACGTTATGCCTCTTAATTGGAGGCACTTTTTATTATATCTTGGGGTCTGACAATAGATGGTTTTAGTAGACCGTGCTTCAAGCCACGCTTCCGTAGCGCGAGACCTACGGCACAACACCAAATTCCTCCAGTCGCCATAGCACGCTCTTACATAACTGTATAAACCGATAACATAAGCAAAAAAGCAGACAGTCGCTAGCACCAACAAGCTACAAAGCAAGCACCCTGACCAACATGTGACGTCACGGCAACGTCAGCGCCATCATGGCAGCCTCCGTGTGCCGCTCTTGCTCAGTGTTGCCAGCAGGGCGGGAGCAAGTGATTTGGGTGTGTACATGTAAATTTAAAAATTCATTTTCTTCTAGGAAAATTAATATTTTTCCGAGATATTTTGTACACATGCTCAGGAAGGGCATCCAAATACATGGTGAAAATTTTATAGAAATCGGTGACCATCAATATTACGGCGGAGATGCCCTTTAATGGAGCTCGATACTTCAGCAAAAACAGCTCCGAACAGGTCCGCCTGTTCTTCCAACTTTGAAACCTCCTTACCATTTACTTTAAGGATGCAAAGCTGCTGATTGGTATATTTTCCCGACATTTTCCTAACCCTATTCCATACAACACGGGGTTTTGTTTTAGGGGTGATAGACTCTTTGGATTTATTCCAGGAATTCTTCTTTGATTCTCTTGTTATCCTGCGCCGAGTAGCTTTCGCTTTCTTAAAAGCAATCAGGTTGGTGGTTGTGGGGTATCTTAAAAATTGTCCAAGCCTTATTCTGAGCTGCCCGAGGCTTTTGCACAGTCTTCATTCCACCATGGTGTAGGAAGAACTGGAAATCTGTCTGAGGTTTTAGGACCGGCAGATGGCCAGGCTCCGAGGGACACTTCCGGATCCGCCCCACCACAGCCACAAAAGGGAGCTACCTCGTCCGGCACCACTGGGGCACGGCACTCTTTTCGGCCCGTACTCACGTTGCTTCATGTATCAGGTGCTCGCCGGGATCCTTGCTGTCGCGGCGAACTTCGACGGGGCGGCGGCGTTTCCCATCTCGGAGCCATGGACGCCGCTATCCGGATTTGCGACAATGTCAACCGGCAGCCCATTCGAGCCAGCGGAGGCTACAGAAACTTTTCTGGGTTTCCTTGAAGACCGGCAGATGGCCAGGCTCCGAGGGACACTTCCGGATCCGCCCCACCACAGCCACAAAGGGAGCTACCTCGTCCGGCACCACTGGGGCACGGCACTCTTTTCGGCCCGTACTCACGTTGCTTCATGTATCAGGTTGGTTACTTGAAATGCTCTAAATGCTATCGAACAAGTAATCTACTGCTTGTGAGAGTGTCGTGCCCTATCAACAAACGCATGCTGCACTGGTGTTCTTATCTTTTTGGTGTCGGGGTGATTGATGGGTTAACATTCCTGTTCTTCGACTCCTGTCTTTTGTTCACGGAAGCATTGCTCCTCTTGGCAGGGGACGTGGAATCAAACCCCGGTCCCATGACTAAGGCTGAAGCTGAACAGTTGGGAAAAATTGAAAGCATACTCTTAGAATTGCAGTCTGGACAAGCAACTGTTTTGGCAAAGCTAACAGGCATAGAAAAAAGGCAAGCTGATCTTGAGAATAAGATTGATGGCGTAATTTCAAAGACAAAGGTACTAGAAAGACGCGTGGCACATGTTGAAGGAAGTGAGTTTAAACTTGAAGCCAAATTAGACGACCTTGAAAATAGAAGTCGACGATCAAACTTAGTATTTTTTGGTGTTCCTGACAACTCCAGAAAAGAGACATGGGAAGAATCTGAGAAACTAATAAGGGACATCTGTAAAGAAACGTTATCTATCGACAATGTTGAGATCGAAAGAGCCCACCGCGTGGGAGCATTTAAAGATGGAAAAAATCGGCCTATCGTTGCGCATTTTGCTGCCTGGAAAGCCAGAGAAAATGTGAGGCGAAATGCATTTAGGTTTAAAAATACCCCGATCAGCGTCTCGGAAGACTTCAGTCCCCTAGTTCAAGAAAAACGGCGGCAACTCTGGAACTACGCAAAAGAGAAAAGGCAAAATAAAGAAAACCGGGTCTATTTGAACTATGATAAGATAGTAATAAATGGGCAGACGTTTATCTGGGACAGCGACACGTGTCAACCAGTCCTGCATCGTCCGACTAATTCCGAGATCGTAGCAGAATGACGACACCTACCTCCTATCAACAGACCAAGCAAAGATGACATTGTTGATATGCCAGAGAAACCTACGGTTCTGGTTGTGAACTGCCGTAGCATCATGAATAGAGTTGATGAGCTTGCATCTTTAATAATGACTTTGAATCCACAGATTGTTATGGGGACCGAATCTTGGTTGGACGATACGGTCTCTGACACTGAAGTTTTTCCGCCGGGATTTACGGTATATCGTAAAGACAGACATCGACACGGAGGAGGAGTCTTTTTGCTGGTTTCATCTTGGTGGAATAGCTGTGCAGTTAAATTTGAGAATGACTCTGAGTCGGTGTGGTGTCGCGTTCGTTTTCCCAAAGGGAACACTGTGGTGTTTGGAACTATCTACCGTCCGCCAGACGGAAATGAAACAAGCATTTCTTTACTCTCAGATATGTTACAGTAGAACCTCGTTGATGCGTTTTGAAGAAACCGCGAGAAAAAAACGTATTATCCGGGAAAACGTACGATCCAAACTCACCATTTTCAAGCACAAAGAGAAAAAAAGATAGTCGAGAACAAGATTGAACAGCGTTTAATACAGCGCTCAATTACCGAAAACGTCTATCAGCTTCTGCTGGCGACTGCCAGCAGAATCGTTCCTCCGATGGTGTCATGGCTTCGCGAAAGCGCTTGGCTCGGACGCCATCGGAGAACGGAACGAAAAGGGCACGGGCACGGTGTAGGGGCACGGGCTTCGGCGAACGCGAAAAGCTGCCAAAGAAAGCTGACAACGCAAAGAAAGAAACAAAGAAATGTCAGATTTGTTCATTGACTACAACCGCTCTACCGCTACTGATCCCTATGTATCGTCACAGTCTCAGAGTTACTCTGCGCACTCTTGCAAACGGTGCTGTCAGCCCTGGAACAGTGCCTCAAAGAGCTTGCTGGAGTTGCCGAGAGCGACCCATAATCACGTGTCTAGTTCAAAACGCTTGAAAGTCGTAGCTGAATGCACTCGCTGCGCGGTGTTGACAACTGAAGAGAACATGCGCTTGCACAGGCGAATCGACGTACGGACAGCTGTATTTGGCTTCGATTTTTATGCTGCTGCTTCGGTTGCTCGCTACGACAGCATTCGTGCTACTTTCGCCAGCGGCGGCTCTTGACAGAGGAAAGTGAACGACAGCACCAGATGGACGCTGCTGTTGTTACGAGCGGTTGAGTACGCCGCCGCCGAGTTGCAATCGCTTAAATCCTTTATTATTTCATGGGAAAGATTCTTTGACGAATCGAATAACGTAGCTAAGACAGTAAAACCACGCTGTGTTTTCTGTAAACGAGCTTAATCACCCGGACGGTCTCGGAAGTTGCGGAGAACAATAGACGCAGCGGCGGCATTATCAGCGGGCACTGCCAGATCGATCCGTATGCGCGCGCCATGTGTGCGTCGTGCGCGCTCGGCGCTCGTTCGTCGAACCGGATGTTCGGACTCCGTTGATTGCCAAAAAAGCGTATAATCCGATCGACATTTGGCAGAATGTTGAGCGTATTTTCCAGGAATCGTGTTATCCAGAACGTATGAACCGAAAAAAACAGCGCAGCTCTATGGGACGTTTCCCGTGCTTTCACTGCGAACGTATGAACCGGGAAATCGTATGAACCGGGAACGTATCAACGAGGTTCTACTGTATCAGTAATACCAGACACAGTATTTCTGGGAGGCGATTTTAATTTGCCAGACTTTTGTGGTTAACTGGGACGACGGCAAGAAGCAAGTCGCGTGTTTATTCTATGTTTACAGAATTGATAGATACATTTGGTCTGATTCAGTATGTCATGGAGCCGACTCGACTGATGGCAGTTTTAGATCTCGTCTTATGCAATGACCCAAATATTGTTTCTAGCGCCCAGGTATATCCTGGAATAAGTGGATCACGATGTTGTTATTACCGAGTTGAATGTATCAGGCGTACCTGAACAGAAACAAGAGCCACGCAGAGTACTCATCTATGAAAAGGGTAATTTTGACGCCATAAATAATGCATTACAGACATATTTTCTAACTTTTTCATGTTTATCTGAGTCTTGTACAACAGAGGAGATTTGGATTTTGTTTCGCAATAAAATATTGGAATTAGTTGAGGCTTTTGTACCTTCAAGAACTTTGCGGCAAAGGCGTAAACAAAAACCTTGGTTTAATGCCGAAATACGGAAACTACTGGGGAAAGCAAGGCAGGCTTACAAAAAACGTTGTAAAGATAACTCTGTCCTTAATTTGCAAGGGTTAAAATATATTAATAATCAATTAAAAGTAACAATAAAGTTAGCTAAGCAGTCATTTTTTACCAGGCTAAATCAGTGATCTTAAACGAAACCCAAAGGTATTCTGGAAATATGTGAAGACATGCAGGAAAGACGATATCTCTATCCCAGTTCTTAATGTTGACGGCCAAATGTTAAAGGAAAATGTGGAGAAGGCAGAATGCTTCAATTCCTACTTTAAATCGGTATTTTCTCCGGGATTCTCTGGGTATGTGGTGGAGTCACCGAATAGTTGTTTTACTGGCATGATGGCGGATATTGATATTGATGTTCATGGTATTGCCTCTCTTTTGCGCGGCCTAGATCAGTCAAAGGCTACTGGCCCTGATGGTATATCACCTGTTATTCTCATTAAGTGTTCCGAGATTGTATCACAGTACTTGTCTATCATATTTAAAACGATACTTGAGATAGGGTTGGTCCCAATAGATTGGAAAGCGGCGAATGTGATTCGTCTTTTTAAATCCGGAGATAAGAAACTTGTAGAAAATTATAGACCTATATCACTAACGTCAGTTTGCTCTAAGCTTTTTGAGCATATTTTATATAGCGTAATGTTCAAATATCTTAATAGCTTTATCTTTTTTACTCCATCCCAGCATGGCTTTCGGAGTGGATTTTCATGCAACACGCAGTTAGCAGAGTTCCAGCATTACCTATTAAAAGCAAATGACAAAAATAAGCAAGTAGACGCAGTCTTTCTAGATTTCAGCAAAGCTTTCGACACGGTACCACACAACCTTCTACTGATAAAACTAGCCTCTATAAATATTAATAGTAAGGTACTAAATTGTATACGAAATTACCTAAGTGACCGTGAGCAATGTGTTGTCTTAACCCTTTGGTGCCCAGCGTTGCTCAGGAGCAACACCTCAAAAAATATTTTTTTTATTGAGCACTCTTTACTTTGCTGGGCACCTAGCGCCCTCTCTTGCCTAGGGGAAACAATGCAAGACTCCCAACCAGAAAACGAGATGGCAGCAGCTACCACCTTTTGTTCTAGGACCACGTGTTTTCAGACCTGCACAACAACGTGTGCGCGTGTCTCCTGGAGTCCCAACAAGGTAAGCGGAATTGTTTTATTTCACGGACAACAAGCACTATAGCAACCAACTTGTTAGCGCAATTACTGGATGTGGTACTAGAGAATATAAAGATAAAGCAAAAGATTTCAAAACATCTTTTGTAAGGTTTTTCTCGGCCAGTGAACTGAGGTGTTGCCCAGGAGCAACATCGGGCATATGTGGGTACCTTTGTCTTTTTTATAACAATATATTTCCAGCAGTATTGTTGCACTGTCGCGCCATAAAGGAACTACAGAAAACAAACAATTTATTGTGTTCGTTCATCCTGTAGATGGATGCACCAAGAAGAAATAGGCCCCTCTCCGAAGAAGAAATTCACGAGCTCATCTTCCTACCAGATGGGGAAATATCAGACATCGACCTCGACAGTGATCCAGATGACCCAGACTACGATCCAAGACAAGAGCGGAGCTACACTGATCTCTGTCCTCTTGAAGTTGTGACCGTCATCCGTGATGAGCATCCAGAAGAAGGTGGCGACACCCAGACAACGAACAGTCCTGCCGACTCTTTGCCGCACACCAGTCATTCTGATGGGGCTCGCCAGAAAAATCCAAGGAAACAAAAGGCCACTAGAGCGTGGAAGAAAATGGACCTGAGTGGACAGGACACAGCCTGGAAAGGTGAAATCCCCCCACCACCCGACGATGTGTACAGCGCATATGAATACTTTCGCGCGTTCTTCGATGACCAGATGATAGCCATCCTCTGCTATCAAACAAACCTCTACTCAACACAAAAGAATGGCACATGCGCCAATGTGTCGCCTGACGAAATGCGCAAATACCTGTCGATTCTTGTGATTTCGGGAACGGTGCGGATGCCTCATTTTCGCATGTTTTGGCAGAATGGCACGCGGTTTGCGGCAGTTGCTGACCTGATGACCAGGAATCGCTTCGAGACAATCCACAGCTGTCTGCACATGAACGACAATCTCCAAGCGAAGCCTCGTAACACTGATGGTCATGACCGTCTTTTCAAGGTGCGCCCACTTGTTGATCAGTTGAGAAGAAACATGAAGATTGTGGCTCCAGAAGAGAAACAGAGCATTGATGAACAGATCATCCCCTTCAAAGGGCGATCCCACATGAAACAGTACCTGAAGTCAAAACCACACAAATGGGGGTACAAGGTGTTTACAAGGGCTAGTTCATCGGGCATTATGCATGATTTCATCATCTACGAGGGGAAAGGAACGGCTAAGGATCACGGTTTCGGCATCTCTGGAGACATTGTTTGCGACTTGGTGAAAGATTTGCCGGAGCACCAGAACTACAAAGTGTTTTTTGACAATTGGTTCACCAGTCTGCGTCTGGTTGAGGAGCTGAAAACTAAGGGGATCCTTTCCGTGGGAACGGTGAGAGCTGACAGGACAGAAAAATGCCCCCTGGCTTCGGACACGGTACTAAAGGACCTGGGAAGGGGCTCTGCGGACTTTCGCATGGATGGGACAACTGGCACCGAAGTGATCAAATGGTTGGACAACAGCTCTGTCCTCCTGGTGTCGAGTTATGCGGGTGTTGAACCAACCGATACGTGCAAGCGGTGGAGCAGCAAAGAAAAACGAAGTGTCGAAGTCACGCGTCCGTTTGCGGTGAAGGAATATAACTCCTTCATGGGTGGGGTAGATCTCGCAGACATGCTCATTGAGCTCTACCGTACAGATCACAAATCGAAGAAATGGTACATGCGAATATTTTTTGGATTATTGACGTGTCAGTTGTGAATGCATGGCTGTTGTATAAACGACACTGTGTGCAGCTGTCCATCAAAAGGAAGCTGTCGCTTCTGGTCTTCCGATCTCAGGTCGCACAAGCCCTCGCATTCGTGCAGACAAAGGCAGTGAAGCGGAGGTCACCCTCAGCAAATGAAAGCGGAGGTGTGTCTCCCCAGGAGAAGATCACTCGTCCAGTCACGCCAAGACCCGTGACAGACGTGAGGTTCGACGGTGTGAACCATTGGCCTCAGTACGGCGACAAGAAGAACAGGTGTAAATATTGCACGTCTGGCTACACCTTTCTATACTGCGGGAAGTGCAAGATGCACCTGTGTCTTCTTCCAAGCCGAAACTGCTTCCAATCCTTCCACGTGAAGTAGGTGACACGTGTGCCCACTGTTGCTCAGGAGCAACACCTCTATCTGAGCTTGAAAATAAAAACTAATTTTTTTCTGAGACCATATTTGTGAAATTTGATGTCTTTTAAAACCCCACAATAATTTCTAGATTCGTCGTTGATAAAATAAAGTTTTGGGCATCAAAGGGTTAAATGGAAGTGCAAATCCTCAGTCGTTTCCGTGACTTCAGGGGTCCCCCAGGGTAGTATTCTTGGACCGTTACTGTCTTTGGTTTGCTTTAATGACATTGAACAAAATATTCAGTCGTACAACAAAACTTTATGCTGATGATTGCGTTGTTTACAGGGAAATAAATTCGACGAGAGACATCGAGAGATCCTACAGAGCGATCTAGATAAGGTAGCATACTGGTGTGCAAATCCAATGGAACATGAGCCTAAATATTGGAAAAATGTAACCTCGTCAATTTTGCTAGAAATGTCTCTAAATTTCTTACAAGTTATACTATCAAAAACTCCGACAATCAGTAATGTCTCTGAATGTAAATATCTTGGCTGCTTATTTTCACCAATCACTTAAATGGAATAAACATATTGACTACACAATTAATAAGGCCAGTAAAATGTTGTTTTTTATCCGTAGAAATTTCAAAACACGCGTCCCGAGACGTAAAAGAACTCTCTCTTACTTCTTGCATGTAGGTTCAATGCTTGATTATGCGTGCGTTATATGGGATCCCTACCAGCAGTACCTGATCGGGTAGATTAGAGAAACTTCAATATCAAGCTAGCGCGATTTGTTAGTAACAACTAAGATCCATACGCTAGTATGACAGAGGTTAAAACCATGCTGGGATGGGAGCCCTTGGAGCATCCAAAGGCAAAAAAAATTAAGATTGAAGTTTTTCCACTCGCATTTATTATAATAATACTGGTATTAATAAGAATGAGAGTATCTTTGGGGCTCAACATATCTTTCAGCTAGGTGTGATAACACTAGAAAAGTTTTTTGAATATTCCTATAAAATCCAACAGCTTCTGTCATTCTTTTCTCTCAGAAGACAATTAGAGAGTGGAACTTGCTGCCTGATGTGATGTGGTGAGCACCTTGGACAACAGTGTATTTTGTTCTCGGCTGTATATCTAACCTGTGCGGACAAGTGATCACTTTGTGTTTTTTATGTATGTGTGTTATTTCCTGCCCCTCTCTCCTACAACAATGCCCTCGAGGCGATGTAGGTACTCTGTAAAAAAAAAAAAATCTATTTGCAGCATCCAGAATCAGAGCAGTAATTGCTTCTGTGGTATCATCTACCGACAGGTCTGAGAAGGCGAAGGCTCAGGTATAGTTTTCAGCTCGGCGACCTTTCCCCAATCCGCCTTTTCAGTTATCCATCGGGGGTGCGGGTCTCGTAGCACACGGCATGGGGTCTCACAGGTTTCGAGGATAATAGGAAAATGATCGCTTCCTAATGGGTTCATCTCTGCTTTCCAGGAAAAATCCTATGTATATAGTTGAGTGAGCAAAGACTGAGGCTCGATAGCTGATGATGATCGGCGCGCAACGCCTTTATGTGTGTAGGGGATCCTGTGTTGAGGAGGGTCATAGCGTTTGGAGAGTAAGAGATGCTGGGCATCATTTCCCTCGCGTGCATCATTTGCGGAGCATCCCCAGAGTTGATGCCGTGTGCACGGAAGTCCCCTAGGACCACAAAAGGGGGAAGCTTTGGGCCAGGCAAGTGCTTCTGGATCTCGTTTCTGTATTGTTAAATTTGGGGGGCAAATAAAGGCTGCATATAGTAAACGGACATTCCAAGTGTGTGCACGTAGATGCCACTGCAGTATCGAGAGTTGTTTTAAGGCTGTTGATGTCATAGACAGGAATTTAGGAGGCACAAGGATGGCGACACCTCCACCCTTTCTGGCCATCACTCCGGTCTTTCCTGAAAGCAGCTGTATGCTCCAAATTTTTAAACCCCTGGTTGTCAAGTCTCTACGTGTTTAAAAGGGTCTCTTGCAGTAAAGCGAACATGGGGTTTTTATGTTTCACACATAAATCTTTTAGGTCCCCAATGTTCGACCTCTCAGACCTGGGATGATGATGATGATGATGATGATTAGGAGTTTATTGGCGCAGCAGCAACGAGGGCTATAATGCGCCAAACTTAACGTATTAAAAGCATACTATAACATAAGTTTACTTTGAGGCTACAAGTTTACAAGTGGTACAAATACCCAGTTTGTTTTAAAAAGTCTAAAACACGGCTAAAAGGAACTAAAGGTTTATCACCAAGCAAAAATGAGGGATGAAATGGGAGGTGATCCCTAAAAAGTTCGGGAAAACATGATTGACGGAGTGGTTGATGGGACGAACAATGCCACAAAATGTGCAACACGGTCAGAAGCTCTCCACAATGTTCACATAGTGCAACATCTTCACCACGAAGCAGATACTGGTGCGTCACCCGGGAGTGACCTATTCTTAGACGGCACAGAAGAACCTCCACACGACGTTCCCTGTTATAAGAGCTCTCCCAAATGCCCAGAACGGGCTTGATAATGTGAAGTTTGTTGTTGCTCTCTATATCCCATTCCAGCTGCCATTTGAGAAAAATGGATTTCCTCAGAAGGGGTTTCAAATCTTGGTAGGGTAAGCAGTTGAATGTTATTAATGAGCTTCGGGCAGACATGGCCAATTTATCCGCCTCTTCATTGCCCAAAATCCCAACGTGGCTTGGCACCCAGCAGAACTTAATATCCCGACCGCGTCGCAGAGCGCTGTTGATCTTACCATGTAGATGTTGTGCAAGGAGATTCTTGGTGGGCATCAGGGAGGACACAGCCAGTAAGGCACTTTGTGAGTCGACAAAAATAACAGCTTTCATTATACCCTTGTCGAGAATATGTTCGACCGCTAGTAGAATAGCATAAAGCTCTGCGGTGAAAATGCTTGCCCTACAGTCAAGTTGTGTGGCTTTGCTGTATGAGGCAGAATACAGAGCACACCCTACAAAAGATGACGATTTGGACCCATCTGTATAAAATTCCAGGTAGTCTGCATATTTTTGTTGCAAGGAGAGGAACTCCTGCCGGAGGATTTGTGGTGAAATGACCCTCTTACTGTATTTTGCGAGTGACCAGTCACAGAAAATCGGCAGAGCATCCCAAGGAGCAACCCTATGAGTGTTTTTAAGCAAGGGAATATCATGAAGGGGGATATTAAGGGATTGACAAGTACTTTGTAAACGAAGGCTTAATGGTCTTACAATGCTCGGTTTATTTTCAAAAAGCTGTGAACTTCTGCAAGTATGAAGGGCACTGTAGGAGGGATGTTTTGGATTTGAAAATACTTTGTAAGCATAGGAGACGCTGAGGTACTGCCTCCGTTTCTCGAGGGACATTTGATGTGTATCAGCATACAAACTCTTCACAGGAGATGTGCGAAATGCACCTGTAGAAAGTCGTAGCCCAAGGTGGTGTATTGGGTCAAGCATCTTAAGAGCAGATGGCCGCGCTGACCCATATACTACTGCACCATAGTCGAGGCGGGATCGAACTAAGGAGTTATACAGTCGTAGGAGACAGCGCCTATCAGAACCCCACGACATATGCGACAGCACCTTTAGAATGCTTGATGACATCAAGCATTTCCGTTTCAAATTTTTCAAATGGGGCACAAAGGTAAGTTTCTTGTCAAAGATCACACCCAAAAATTTGTGTTCTTGCTGGACTGATATTTCAATGCTATTAAGATGCAAGGAAGGATCAAGAGACAATCCCCGGCGCAACGAAAAAGGAACGCAGACTGTTTTTTCAGGAGAAAATTTGAAGCCATTTTCATCTGCCCACTTACACATTCTATTGATTGTAAGTTGCAACTGTCGTTCACAACTGGACAGGTTACAGGAAGACACAGATATTTGCACATCATCCACGTATAAAGAGTAAGATACTGATGATGGTATAACCTTTGCTAGACTGTTAATCTTAACAGCAAAGAGGGTAACGCTCAGCACTCCTCCTTGTGGAACACCATTTTCTTGAGAGAAAACATCTGACAGTGTGGAGCCTAATCGGACTTGAAATGTTCTTTCGCTGAGAAAGCTCTGTATGCACTGAAGCATGCGGCCCCGCACACCACAGTTGTACAAGTCACGAAGTATTCCGTACCTCCATGTGGTATCATATGCTTTGTGTAAATCAAAAAACACTGAGACACAATGCTGCCGGTGTACAAAAGCCTCACGTATAGCGGTCTCTAGGCGAACCAAATGATCTGTGGTCGCTCGTCCTTCACGAAAGCCGCACTGGTTTACATCAAAAAAATTCTCAGTCTCTAAGAAATGGACAAGACGACGATTCACAAGCCGCTCATAAGTTTTCCCTAAGCAACTTGTGAGTGCGATGGGACGATAGCTCGTAGGAATGGAAGGGTCTTTCCCAGGTTTCAGAAAAGGGATTATGTGGGCATGCTTCCAGCAACGAGGAAAGGCAGCAGCTTGCCATAGATGATTAAAAAAGGTTAGCAGACCGTTCATAGATTCAGGGGACAGTTTCCTCAACATTTCATAGTGGAGTCTGTCTGGTCCTGGTGCAGACTGCTTCTTTGCACCAAGAGCGACCTTGAGTTCACACATTGTGAACGGTCTATTGTAAAAATATGAACCACCCTCCAACATCGAGATAGGTTGCTTTTCAGCAGTCGACTGGCACTTCTTGAATTTTTCGCTAAAATTAGAGGAGCTACTAATAAGCTGGAAATGCTCCCCGAGAACATTTGCATGATCTTTCAGCGATACAGAGGCGGAAGAAAACAGAGGAGTTCGGAAAGATTGGTAATCGCCTCGAACTTTCCTCATGCGGTCCCACACTTCTTTAGCTGGAACAAAGCTATTTAGAGAAGATATATATTTTTTCCATGATGTCCTCTTCGCCTTTTTCCGTGTCCAATGTGCCTTGGCCCTACATTTTTTAAATTCAATCAGGTTAAAAGAAGTGGGATAACGGCGAAATATACCCCATGCCTGGTTCTGTTTCCTGCGAGTGACTGTGCAGTCCTCATTCCACCAAGGTTTGCACCTCCGGGGTAGGACTGCCGGATGTTTGCGGAATAGAAGATGCCGCAGCATTAATTAGGCAATCGGTGACAAACACGGTCGCCTCCTCGGGGGACATACTACGAAAGAGTGATGGATCCAGTACAGCATTTAAACCAAAAAGAGCCCAGTCAGCCTTCTCTAACTTCCACTTTGGAAGGCGAGTCGAAAGCGAAGGAAGGGCTATTGAGGTTTCTAAAATTATGGGGAAATGATCGCTGCCGAATGGATTATCTAAAACCTTCCATGAAAAGCATGGAAGTAAAGCTGGTGATGAAATGGAAAGATCTATTGATGTAAAGGTGTTATGAGCAGCACTAAAAAACGTTGGCTCCTTTTTATTCAGGAGACAGAGCCCAGAGGATAATAAAAGACGTTCTATAACTCCACCACGGGAATCCTGACGGAAACTACCCCACAAAGGGTGGTGGGCGTTAAAATCACCTAGAATTAAAAAAGGCTTAGGCAGCTGATCTACGAGTCCTTGTAGCTCGTGGAGCTGCAGTGGAACGTTCGGTGGCAGGTAGAGTGAGACGAGGGTGATGAGTCGGTCAAAAAGAACGCGAACTGCTACTGCCTCGAGTGGCGTTTGTAGAGGAACCTGAGCACACACAACCCCGCTCTGCACTACTACTGCGACACCACCGAAAGGGTTAGGAGAAAGGCGGTCTTTCCTAAAAACCTGGTGATGACGTAAGACCTGCGTGTGTTTGTCATTCAGATAGGTCTCCTGTAAACAGAGTGCCACAGGACGAAGCTCATCAAGAAAAAAATTAACATCATCAATGTTACGAAGAAGGCCGCGACAGTTCCACTGCATGATGCCTAACTGTTTACTCATAGCAGTGCTGAAATTAAAATAAACTTTAACTTATAAACTGCAAAAATCGGTAAAAACAGGTTACTAAGGTTTAAAATCAATTTTTATGCGCGGGGCGTTTTTCTTCTTCGCGCAATCATTCTGCTTCCCACTAGAAGTAGTGGGAGCAGCAAAGGAGGACTCCGATCCCGAGAGGGTAGCCTCATCATCGGATCTGAGCCCACACTCTTCCATGGGCTCTTCCGGTGATGTCGTCAGCTGACCCTTAGGGGCCAACTGCTTCGACGTCTCACCGGGCTTCCTCGGGGCAGTGGTTCGGGGTGGCTGGCCCCGGCCCCGAGGGATCACAGAGGCAGGGGGGCCATCCCCTGCTCTGGGGTGGATGCTGGCGGGCCAGCACCCTCCCTGGGTTTCGGACGTGGTGCCGTTGGCACCGTTCCCGTGGGTTTGGATGGGGACTCTGCCGAGACCCGCAGATCGTCCGGAGACGTCTGGGTTCCCGCCGATGCCATTACTGGCCGTGCAGGTCCCCTACGCACGACCTCGGCATATCCGCCTTTTGCCAGGAAAGAGAAACGTTTTTTCGCTTCATGGTACGGAATATTTTCATTTGCCTTTAGAGTAAGGACTTCCTTCTCTTGCTTCCACAATGGACAGGAGCGGGAGTACGCCGGGTGAGGACCGTCACAGTTGGCACATTTCGCTTCATTTTCACAGACCTCTGCCACATGCTCCTTGCTGGAGCACTTGGCACAAGTGTCGACTCCCCGACAGCTCCGCGACCCATGGCCGAACCGTTGGCACTTAAAGCACCGCTGAGGGTTCGGCACATAGGGTCGGACTCGGCACTGGAGGTAACCTGCCTTTATGGTCTCTGGTAGTGTGGTGGAATCGAATGTCAAGATAACATGTCTTGTTTTTCGTTCGACACCGTCTCGACGGAGGGTGATGCGGCGTGCACCTACAACCCCTTGGCTGGCGAGGCCCTCAACGAGCTCTTCCTCAGATGTTTCGAGCAAGTCGTTCTCAGAGATGACTCCCTGAATGGTGTTCAGCTTGCGGTGAGGTGTCACGCTAACCTTGTAATCTGAAACGGAGTTCAAGGCGAGAAGAGCGTCACTTTGTTGTTTCGTGTTTATCTCGACCAGAAGGTCGCCCGACGCCATCTTTTTGGCATTGAAGTTCGTACCGACAACGCCTTCAAGGACTTTTGAAACAAGGAAGGGAGAAAGCTTTGCAAGTGGCTTTTCAGCCTCAGAATGGAGCACAAGAAACTTCGGAAATTTAAACAGCTCAGGGGACTTTGCGGGATGGTAATGGACTTCGGTGCGGGCCCTTTTCAGGGCCCGATCAGAGGTTTTGTTTAGTTTGGGACCCATAAAGATGGGGAGGAGATTCAGTGCCCGGGTGCACCGCCCACCACGGAGCCCAACAAGGGGGTAGGTAATGTGCCATAGCAAGATGGGCTTGGCTGACACAATTACTCTACCAGTGCTGCCCGGGCACTATAACCGAGTGTGGATGCAGGGACAGGACCTGTTTCCACTCAAGGTTAGCCCTTGCCGCCTAAGAAGGTGAAAAAGGAAGGAAGAGAGTGTAGAAGAAAAGAGAAAGAGGTGGAAGGAAAAGTGAAAGAAGGAAGAAGAGGGTAGAAGAGGCGACTGACTGAATCATCCTGGTCGGGCCAAGCCAGGACACCCGTCTACGAGAAGCAGGGGCCGAAGCGGTGTATTGCCTCGCCCGGGGGCCCCGAAGGGTCCAAACATACCCCGGGCTCAGCTCAACCACCAGGGTCCCCTTTTCCCCGGACACGGGTACGCCACGCACAGCCAGACGTGGGTGGGCGAACCCACATGGCTCGGGGTTCGTAGTGACGCCACTCACCAAGCACCTACTATAAAGTAGGTGCCCCCTGCGTGCGGGTATGGTGGCCCACGCGGCTGGGGTCCGTGGTGACGCTACTCACCAAGCACCTAGCACCTAAGGTGCAGGCGCCCCTGCGGGGCTCGGGGTCCGTGGAGACGCCACTCTCCAAACACCTGCTTTCACAGGTGCCCCTGCGGGGCTCAGACCTGGGATATTCCACTGAACTATAGTTCCTCTATCAGCCATACACTACAAGTAGCTTACGGTGGAATTATTTTTGCTTTGTGTTTGCCTTTTGGCAGCTGCCATCGGGCCTTCTCGGGTTCAGTATCTATGTGCATATGTTTTACTACTGAGCTTGTTGATGGACAGCTATCGATAACTTCCATGTCCTCCGCTAAAGTTTTGGGGGCATCATTACTCTGGGTGTCGGTGTCCATTTCCTGAACCTGGGACGAGGTCTCCCCTACTATGGAAGAGCCTTGTCTGCTATTTTTGTCATTTTCGGTAGGTATTGGAGTTAATAGTTGGAGGGGGTTGCGATGCCATTTGGGTCACCGGGACCACAGCGGCTTCTGTCATTGCTTTCTTGCAGCAGCAACAGACTTGGCTAGCTGTTTGAGCTGCAACATCAGTCCCAGCCTGAGTTTCAACCGACACCCTCACGACATTTGGTGCCTTGGCGGTATCAGCATAGCTACGTTGCCTAAAAAAGGGGAGACCCTGTTTTTCGCTTCGCCATATAAAACATTCTCGTGAGCTCGGATGTGTTCAATTTCTTTTTCCTGTTTCCACCGCGGGCAGTCTTTCGAGTAGGCGGGGTGGGTCCCTTGGCAGTTGACATACTTTGCATTGCCGGTACAGGATTCATCCGTCTCATGGCCATCACCCCCACACTTTTGGCAGGTTGGCCTGCCTCGGCAAAATGGAGTGGAGTGGCTATATCTTTGGCACTTGTAGAACCTCAGAGGGTTGGGGACGTAGACGCTAACCTTGCAATTAAGGTATCCGACTTTCACAGAGTCTGGCTGTTTGGGACGGTTGAATGTCAAGACAAAAATGTTTGTTGAAACGAGGTTCCCGTTCTTCTTCATGGTTATTCGTCGAACTGCAGTTACACCCTGAGCTTTCAAGCCGCTCCAGTAGTTCAGCATCCGAAATACCTTCTAGGTCCCTACTACCTATCCCACCTCGTGAGCTGTTCAGCCACTTGTGTGGTGAGGCTTCGATTTTGACCGTTCCTAGAGCGGTGGTTTTCAGTAGTTTGGTTTTGGGGTTTTTGGCGCAGCAGCATTGGGGCTATAGTGCGCCAGAAACATTTTGTAAAGGATACCTACATTTTTTAAAGACTGACTAAAGCCTCAAAGCAGACATTACTAGGAACTAGACTTATAATTTCCGCAAAATATTAATTTCTTCCAAAAAATTAAAAACTTGTGAGAATGGGACAAGAGGCTCGTCACCCAGTAAAAGAGCCAAGTGAAATGGTACATGTTCCCGATAGAATATAGAGAAACAAGTTCGACGGTTCTCTTCAAAGTGTGGACAAACTATCAAAATGTGAAGTATACTTAATGGTTCAGAACAAAAGTCACAGGTCGGTTCACTCTCCTTACGCAAGAGGTAGCTATGGGTAAGGTGGGTATGTCCTATTCGCAACCGGCATAAAACTATCTCATAAAAACGCTCTCGGTGTCTGGCACTGCGCCACTCACTCAGGATGGGCTTAATTAGATGAAGTTTGTTTTGTAGCTGGGAATCCCATTCCCTCTGCCAGGCATATTTTATTTGCCTCTTTAGTGGTACTCGGTAATCAGTAGCAGGGATGCTGTTATAGTCAACTGTCCTATCTACACACGCAGAAGCTGCACGGTCAGCTAGCTCGTTGCCATCAATGCCAATGTGGCTAGGGACCCAGCAGAATTCTATCTCTATTTTCTTTGCTAGTGCTTGTGTTAGTGCATTACAAAGTTGCACAAGCAGAGGGTGCTTCCAAGACGTTGGAGAGTTGAGTGCTTTCAGTGAGCTCAGAGAGTCGGAGAAAATGACCGACTTTCTATATCGATGTTTGACAATGTGGTCAACTGCAGTTATCAGACCATAAAGCTCGGCAGTAAAAATTGAGGCATTTTTGTTTAACCTTTTTACAGACCTGTAGCCCTCGCCGATAGCGGCACAGCCAACGTAGTCTGTGGTTTTTGATCCATCAGTAAAGAAGTGCTTGTAGCCATTGTACAAGGTATATAGCTCTAGGAATTCTTGTCTGAGAACACTAGGGTCAACTGTATCTTTTGTGTGCTTGGTCAAAGAAAGATTATAACGAGTATTGGCAACTTTCCAAGGTGCAGTTCTTTGTTGAATTTCAAGGACAGGAGAAAGAGCATCAAAATTGTATTGTTCTGTAGCAATTCTTACACGTAGTGCAAAGGGAGGGGTTTCAGATGGTTTGTGCTGAAATAAGCGCTCATAGTTTATGTTTTTAATTACTTCATAAGCAGGATTTTGCGGAAAGGAACGGAGTCTTAGGAAGTACTGAACAGAGAGAAAAATCTACGTCTCTCGAGTGAGCACTCATGCGATTCAGCATACAGGCTAAGTACCGGCGACGTACGGAATGCCCCCGTTGCCAAACGGATCCCCTGGTGGTGAATGGGATCAAGCATTTTGAGGGTGGATGGTTTCGCAGATCCGTAGACAATGCTTCCATAATCCAGGGTGGAGCGCACTACAGCCCTGTAAATCCGTAAAAGACATACCCTGTCCGCACCCCAGGTGCGATGTGAAAGAACTTTTAGAATGTTTAGTTTCTGCTGGCATTTCAGCTTCAGTGCCTTGATATGGGGGCCGAAAGTAAGCTTGCTGTCAAACGTCACGCCGAGGAACCTATGTTCTGGTCGGACGGGAAGGGGTGTGCCATTTATGTGAAGCGATGGTTCGGGAAACATTCCCCTTCTCCGGGAGAAGCAAACAGCCTCGGTCTTCTCAGCAGAAAACTTGAAACCATTCTCATCAGCCCATTTACTCATTTTATTAATGGTTACTTGGATTTGGCGCTCACAGATAGCTAAATTACATGACGAAAAGCAGACCTGGACGTCATCAACATAAAGCGAGTAGGAGACCGAAGGTGGTATGGACCTTTTTCCAGTAAGGAGCGCCGTCTAGCGGTTTCTCTCAAAACTTCAACCGCAGGACAACCCGGCAGCCTCCAACCCTCCAACCAGCCTCCAACGGTGTCCGAGGTGCTTCCGCGAGCTTGTTCTTGTTTACGTTTGATCCGGCTGTTTTATACCTTCGTTTTATCGTGTCCACGCTCTCTTTTTTTACTTTTCTTACTTCGCTGTTCTTTTTATACATCTGCGCGTTTATATATTCGTACATAGATCCTGTTGTGCGGTAGCGCCGTGATGAACGGCCCCGTTCCTACGTGCGGTACGCTGCTCAGCGTGTGGGACTCGCCGGGTTGGATGAACGACCTCGTTGACGCGCCTGCGTTTGGAAGAGAAGACGTCCGGTCTGATTTCGATAGGCGTTCGGACATCTCGAACCGTCAGCTCACGCGAGGATGGAACTTTCAAGAAGAGAAGCACATCCGAAATGTGCAGTGGCGCCCCAACGACGCAGAGACGTGTTTCTTCCGGAGCACCTGCGTGCCCTCAATGAAACCTGGCCACTACAAACAAGTGGTGATGATGGAGCGAACGCCACCCCAGGTTCTCCATGCGTGCTGCAGCTGCACAGCTGGGTATGTTTTCACCGTTCGCTTCCCTTGCTAAACTCGTAAGCAGAACGCCGAGGCTCTGCGCGCCTCGGCTTTCTTTTGCGAGTATAGCATGCTCCCGATTGGTGACGTATGTTGAGCTATGCAAACCGAAATCGTCTGTTCGCACGTGAGATCACGAAGCGGCGAAGTTACCAGAACGCAGACGCTCTCTGACGTCACATGAGCACCTGCTGGAAGCCGATCGTGTCCAAAAAAGACCCTCTGCATCTTGTTCTGTCAGTGTCGTGTTACTTCCCCAACGCGGTAAGCTCAAGCCTGTAGTGCTTGCTCATCATGCCGAACATTAGACGATTGCTGCGTGGATGCTTCGTGTAGTACAGTGAAGCACGAGCTATGTAAGCATAAAAACAAGCAAGTGTTGGGCTCTGTCCTATGCCTGAGTACATATGTGGCAGTTTTTTTTTCTTTTTAAATCCCATAGATGTGCATGCTCTCTCTCTCTCTCCCCTCGCTCCCCTTTTTTTTCTGCCTGGAACCACAAGCCCAAAGGTAGATCTCATCACTCCAATGTGCTGTTTATCCTTAGCAGAAAGAGCTGGCACGTGTGCCAGATGGGAGAACTGACAGATATTGCCAAGCTACCGCTTCAGGTTTGATGTGTAAATTAACGTAGCCGTGCTTACCAGTGGCTGTACTCTGATAGTAACATACTTGGGTCTCGTACTCTTCTTACAGACTCAGCGAGACATGCCAGCATGTGGCTGGACTGATGTACGCAGTTGCCGAGCTGAAGAGCCCGTCGTGCACAGATGTCCGATGCGAGTGGGTGGTGCCATACAAAGGTAAGAACAGTAGAGAAATAATTTTACTTGGTAGGTTTTGGGTACAATGCCACCCAACACCTGTGGAGCCTGTATTATGCAGTCAGTTTCTAAATGAAAAATTGCATACTTGTTTTCCACCTGCCCATCTCCGCTCACCCTTTATCTGCCTAAACAAGTATTCACATGGTCCGCCGACTCTCTTCTTGTTTTTGTTACGTAGGACACAAGCGGCCAGCTCCCATGCCAATGGAGGAGATTGGGTTTTGGAAAGTGGTCGAGAAGAAGCGGAAAGGGACTCCAAAGAAAAGAAGCTCAGGATCCTACACGCCAGCAGACAGTGATGCCATCAGCGAGTTGGCTCTACAGTTGGAGGCAGTTGACAGCAAACTGATGTGGCTCCGCTATGCAAGGCCTGCTAAGAAGGAGAACTTCCTGCCACTCATTTCTGATGGGGAAGACCTTTGGAGCCTTGAATCCCAAGCCATTTACTACCGCCACCTCAAGTCCATGAGGCCTCTGAGCACTGAAGAAAGGGAAGACATTGAAGCCAACACCATCGGCCAGGCGACAAACGACGCCTGGTTCAGAGAAAGGGTGGGAAAGCTCACAGCCTCAAACTTCAAGAAAGCTGCTCGTTGTCGGAAGCCGGAGTATATTGTTAGAGAGATTTTGTACCCCATGCCTAGCAGAGATCTGCCCGCCAGTGAACCTCGGGAGTATAGGAGGCGCATGGAGCCTCGAGCCATAGAGAGCTACATTTTGCTACGGAGGTACTACGACTATGACACCACGGTTACCTCCACTGGACTTTCTGTGCACGGCGAGTATCCGTTTCTGGGAGCGTCACCTGATGGCATCGTCCATGAAGGGGGAGAGCGGGGCCTGCTCGAGGTCAAATGCCCTCAATCTAAGGAGAACATTACGCCCGAGGAAGCCTGTGTGGACGGCAAGTTCTGTTCAGCCATGGTAGGCAATGTTGTCACATTGAAGAGAGAGCATGCATACTATTACCAGATTCAAGGACAGCTTGGTGTGACAGGGCACAGCTGGTGCGATTTTGTGATCTTCACAAATGCAGAGTCTCTTGCGAAAAGCATTTCTGTTGAGAGGATTTATTTTGATGCGAAGTTCTGGGAGGAGTACCTGCTGCCAGGGCTTCTCTACTTTACACGCGGGCTGTAGTACCGGAACTACTAACTAGACGAGTCAAGCGGTTTAACAAGCTCTACTCGGGGATTCCAGGTACCTCCCCTACCCCGAGTACCTGAAGGCTGCGCAGAGTTAGCTTGTTGTGCCCGAAGCTATTTTCGACATATTCGACAAATCTCTATCGAATTTGTTTACATTCAGAAGCTATTTTGTTATTTTTAACTATTGGCATTAGGTGAAGTGAACCATAGTGACATGCTTCGCTTAGATTCCGTCGACGAAGCCGTCACAGAGGTTGTGATGAACGGAATGCTAAGCTTTATGCAAAAACAAAAAAAAACATTGATCCAGCATATATCTTTCTTCGGTTTTATCGCGAACTGAAATGTTTCATGCACAAGAAATTGCACTTGCATTGTCTATACCATTCTACGAATAGCGACGAAGTTTATGCCAGGTTCAAGATATGCCGAGCTACTGTTAAAGGGGTTATGACACGAAAATTAAACGGATAGATTATTCTTGAAATGGAATGCTCATAGGCTACGTAGTATATACACCAAGTTGTGCGATTTTTAGAGCTCTGGTAATTGCTATATTCAATTTACGAATTTTTATTATTTTCATCTGGCGACGAGGCAACACTTCGCAAGTTAGTCACACCATGGTGTCCATAAACCACGTGACCATGAACGCTCTCTCATTCTAGGCGCCCCCATGATCGCCCAAGCTCTGGCCGCGGTATGATCAAAACCGCTCGCGCAACTTTGTAACCCGAACGCTATTCTCGCTCTCACCCCCGGCCCGTTGACCTTCCACCCTGCATGTGCCTGCGAGATATTCCCGGACGACGGTGACCACGGCAAGTTCGTCCGTAACTCGCCGTCGCTGGTCGCCAGGGGGTCGAAGTCAAAATGAACAGCTTCCAACATCTCTTGATAGCAATCACTCATCGCTGCTGCGATCAATGTCAAACACTTTGGCAAGGCGAGCGGTGCCGTAGACGTAATCGTCACGGACCGCATGCTCGAAACACGGAAGGTAAACGAAGAAGCTGAAGCTCGAAACACCAAGAGAGCCAAGTCTGTGAGTGCATGCAAGGGGACACCGGGCGGGAGGCTGGCTACGTAGCCAGCCTCCAGCTCCACCCAAATCCGCCCCTCCGAGGGACCCCCATATAAATCGATTTATCGACAAAACTATTGCGCCATTTTTAAAACAAATTTAGCAGGATTATAGAAACATACAATGGGTCCTAGCACTATAGCTATCTCATATTTCATTTTTGGCGTGTCATAACCCCTTTAACACTGTACAACCATGATAAAAAAATCTTATTGAAACAACATTGAAGACAATGTTTCTAAGCGTCTCCAGGATTTTGGGCCTTTAGTTAAAAAGCGCACGTCCAATAGGCAGGTACTGACGTCACTGAAGGTAGATGGAAAATATGCCACTGACCCAAAAACTGTGTGCAATCACTTCGCTGATTTTTTTCTTCCACCTACTCATCGGCCACTGTTGGCAGCTCGGACGTCTCACATGCTGTTCAAGACCACGTTCTACCTCCTCTTATCAGTCTTGACGACGTTATAGGGGCAATTCGTCAGCTCCCATCTAAAAACTCATGGGGCCTTGATGGCATACAAAGCTTTATCGTTGAGGGGTGCGTCGACATTCTAGCTCCGGTACTTCAACACATATTTAATTTGTCAATGAAGCAATCAGTTTTCCCGCTTGCCTGGAAAAACAGCTTAGTAATTCCACTTTTCAAATCTGGTAACACAAGAAATGTTTGGGACTATAGACCAATCGGCTCGCTGTTTTTTCGAAGGTGTTCGTAAAGATAATCCATAAGGATTTGGCACATCATTTCACGCTCGTAATACCTGATACGCAACACGGTTTCATGAGTGGTCGTTCTATTGAGACGAATCTTGTGTGTTTCTTAAATCATGTTGCACCCACTGTTTTTTCTCGAGGACAAACTGATGCTGTGTATTTTGCCTGTAGTAAGGCATTCGACCATGTTTATCATAAGCTATTGTTACGTAAACTTTCTGTGTACAATCTCAGTGATGATTATTGTTCTTTGTTCGACAGTTATCTTTCTGGAAGAGCGAATAGTGTCGGCTATGCTCATGCAAAGTCACGCTTCTTTTCTGTACCATCTGGGGTACCCCAGGGCTCCAGCCTTGGACCTCTCCTTTTTAATGTATTCGTCAAGGATATCCAAGATGTCGTTCACAACTCACGCCTTTTGCAGTTTGCTGACAATCTCAAAATCTACAAAAACATATTGACATTAAGTGGCTGTATTCTGCTTCAAGATGTTAACGCCATATGTCAGTGGTGTCTAGACAATGATCTTCCTCTCAACTTCGAAAAAACCAATGTTATACCTTTTACGTGCAAGACTACTACCACTTATTGTGATGTTATGATCGTCACGATGTTATGATCGTCACCGGTGACGATCATAACATCGCTGCTCCTTCTCTCGCGTTGTCCAGAGTTGAGATGAACTACCTGAAGCCAGAGCTGGATTAGTCAAAGGGCCCTCTATCTGAATTTGTCAATAGTGTTTCTTTTTATTTTCCTTTTTTCTTCTGAATTTCTAGTGTATTGGGGTGAATTGTGTTTTTGGTTTTGTTTTTTCCGGGCGTATATAAATATATTATTTTCCGTATCTTCCTCTTTAGTCTCAAACGTTAGGAGGGAGGTAGTACATATTGAAGGAGACATCAGTAAATGTGTGTTGCTAGTTGAAAGAACTGTGCTGTCTGTCCTTGTCCCTAAGTGTTTTTATTCTTTCTTTGACTCTTGTAAAATTAGTTTTCTGTTCTCAATTCTAAATGTGGCACAGCACCCGCCCTGTCAGCCCATTTCTCTCCCAAACTCCAATATTTTGCATTACCTCTTCCCCTAAAGGAGTTGCGTGGCTTCTACAAAGGACATGAAACTCACAACAAACAGGGTAACGTTCAGTATTAAGGAAAAGCTTAATCAGACTTCAAGATGAGTCTCTCCATTTCTTTCGAATTGCAATTTGGGCTAGTTGGTTCATAATCGCCTAAGAAGGACTAAAAATAAACACGGGCAAGAAAGAAGACGGAACAAGCCCCTGTTCTGTCTTCTTTCTTGTCTCTGTCTATTTTGGCACTTTTCAGTGTTCATTTTAGTTCGACAGATTAAGATATGCTCATTTTCATTGTTTTAATCTCAAAGGCAAGTTTTTCGTATATACAGATATTACAAATAAAATGTTTAAAATGCTTATGTTAATGTGGTATGGACAAAACTTTTGGTGAATCAAAAACTCTGTGCCAAATCTCGGAATTAATTGAAGTTGAATTTGCGCCAAATTTCGGCCCATATTTCGAAAGGCTGCAGCAATGCCGAACCTTTGTCATACTTTTCAGATTCTGCATAAAGTCATTAAAAAGCCAGGGTGGCCAGATTGAGAAGTCAATGCTTAGCACAAGATACAGAGCATCTGGCCATTCCACAATAAGCGCCCGCCCTCTTTTTGTAACATTTGAAAAACATGCAAAGGATGTATCTTTGCATATTGTTGACCAAAGAAGCACCCACTGCCTAGTGTTCTGCGAATGTCTTCCAAGTTTCGAGTGGGCGCTTGTTCGTGATTTTACAGTACTTTTACCTTTTCTGCAGTAATTCTTTTTAATTGTACTAAAATTTGGTGATGCAACAAATAGCTTGTGATTTGCCATATCGTAAAAAAATCACTAAACACGTTTTCATTGTCTTAAATACTTTCCGGCAAATATTTCGGAAACCTTACTACTTCTACACAAAAACAAGCTCAAATTAAAAATTTCCAGCTGGAACAGTTATAAGTTCAAGAGTTGAGATTGCCGACTACATGGTGCATTAAACAAAGTAACGGCAGAGCCGATAAACCAGCACCATTTAAAAGTGTAGCTGGTTGAGTGTGTCGGTTTCTAATTTAGATAGCAAGGAGGAACATTGCAGACAAACAGAAAACAACTGCAAAATAAGCATAAACTAAATTCTCCTTCGTTTGGGCTTCAAAGAACATGCATTCTTGTGAGCTAATAGTGCTAAATGATGCTATAAAAAGGCAGATACCGTGTCATTTCGCAAACAAATGCATTTTATAATGTCCCCCACAGATCATGTATGCAACATCTTCTGACGAGCTCAGCTGTGCCGTCGAAGAGCTTCGGCAGAAGCCCCACCGAGGCTATGTGGCCCGCGTCGAAGCCTTCTTGGAAAGGAGGACGGAGTGGGTTCTCCTCTTTCGTGTGGCCATTACGACAAGAGGCCACAACATGAACAACTTTGCATAGGCCACAATTAGAATTCTGAAAGACGTCGTGCTGTGCCGCCGCAAGGCCTACAATGCGGTCGCCCTGGTGGACCTTGTAGCCAGCGTATGGGAAAGTTACTTCGAAAGGAGGCTGCTGACAGATGCAAACAACCGCGTGTCTTCTCACCAACTTCTTTACGACAAGCTCCTCCAGAGGATGCTCGAAGGTGCAGCCCAGACGGTTCAAGCCCTTGGCAACAACGTGTATCAGGTGCCCAGCGGTCGGGAAGACGACAAGGTGTACCAGGTGCTCCAGGACATCGGAGCCTGCACCTGTTGAGCCCGACAGCAGGGTGCATTCTGCAAGCATCAGGCCCTCATCCACAACATCAACGGAGGAGCTTTTCCAAATGCGCCCCGCTCACTCCGCAAGACCGGCACCAGCTGGGACTCCTAGCCTTAGGCGACAAGTGCCCTGAAGCTAGCTTCTTCAGGGACTTCACCGACACCCTGAAGGAGCAACATACCTGCAAAGTCTCCCGGATCACCCGGGAGACTCCCAGATTTTAACAATTTCGTACGGTTCTATGATTGACAGGAAAATCTCCCGGAAAAACGCACTTGGCCCGTTTCTATCTGAGTCCTGCTCTTTGTCTGGCCACATTGGCATAAAATCCAATCCAATCCTATCCTATCCAAGCACTTGATCGTTCTATTCTCTTTCCTTTGTTGTCACTAGTGCCGTGCTACAGCGTCCCTCGGCGTGCGACGTTTCCTTGCCAGTCATGGCTTTAAGCAAAAAGCGCGAACGCAAAAAGTATCGGTGCAAGTATTTTTAAAGAGCAATACAACCGAATTCGGTTGCATTGTGGAGTCACGGAAGAGCAAACATCACGCATTCTGCGTCGTTTGTAGTTGCGACATAAGCGTTTCCAATGGTGGCAGGAGCGATGTTGTCGCCCACGTCCGATCGCAGAAGCACGTCAGCCAACTTCACAGCCAAGAGAAGCAGCAGCAGCTTGGACAATTCTTTCACAAACAAGACAGCGGCAGCGACGTTGTCCGTGCGGAGTGCTTGTTTACCGAATTTTTACTTGAACGCACGGCTGCGAGCCCAGCTTTCAAATGGCTTGCGGAATTGGTGGTTGTGCGTCATCATTTCGTATTTACGATTCCTATAAGAGGCATGTGCACTGTACACACAAAGACATTATCGTGCCGAGAGCTTCGGGCGCTAAGGAAAATGAACGCAGCGACAGAATGGAGCAAGATGCTCAATGCCCTTCCGCCTCACCGTCGTCAGACGAGCCGGATGTCGACAAAGAAAAACCTCCGAAGAGACAGCCGAGAAGTGTGATTCGGAAACAGTTGATGCTGTTTTTTTTTGGCGTACGTTGTTCGAATTGGAGCAGAATGGCGCGAGGTATCGGCTGCGGCGCCGTTTCCACAAAATGGCGCAAGATGGCGCAGACAAATGCGTCTGGCGCAAAATGGCGCAAATGGCGCAGCCGTTGCACCCCTGAAGTGGAGGGCGAAGACCTCTCGCCAGAAACCCTGCAGAAATCGGAATGGCTCACTGTGCAAGAGCAAAAGAAACAAATTGGGGAAACCCGAGCTGAGGATGCCACGAAAGCCGCCAACGAGGCGACGATGCAACAACCAAGTAGCGCCTTGCACGCACGCCGGCCGCGAAAGCGTTGAGACAGTCACAGCTGCCGGCAGAGGACCTCAAGGTTATCCTTCGCCTGCGCGGCGGCTTCGACGCGGCCCAGCTGAGGATCGTCGTCGTGCGTGACGGCGTGCTGCGCGCAGTGGGGATCAGTTACGACGAAGCGTGCAGCGATACGCTGCATGTGAACATCACGCAAAACACTTTCACCATGAGCACGCCCAGCAAGGAAAACGCCATGAAATACAGCAAAATCCCTAACATCCGTATAAGCGCGAAAAGACTACGAGGCGGCTGCGTAACTAACGGCACCCAAAGACACCAGCAGGAGAGTCATCCATGGCGTACCTGAGAAAGAAACACTAGAGGACATAAAGCGAAGCCTAGTCAACGTGTGCAACCCCGGCATCCTCCATGCGCGAAGGATGGGCAACACAAGCACAATAATCATTGCATTCGAAGGGGAACACGTCCCCCACTATGTATTCTACCGAGGTGCCGAATACCGATGCCTGCTTTATAAGAAAAAACACGAAGTTTGCAAGAAGTGAGGGCGCCTCGGGCACAGGGAAGACGTGTGCCCAAACCCCGAAAACATAAAATGCCGAGGTTGCGGAGTGGCAAACCCGAACGGCGACCACAAATGTACACCCTGTCGCCAGCTCTGCGGCCGAGAACACCAGACTGGAAACAAGAAATGCCGAGAGCTGTTCCGGAGTCCTTACATAATGAGAAAACGCACAGCGACAAGGCCCCCCAGCCCAGGACCGGCTGAGTCGCTCGAGGGAGCGGCCTGGCGCCGCCAACGACAACAACGGCAGCAGAGGGGGCCGCTCCCGCTCCTTTCCGATGCTGCCCCCGGGTGAAGGCAGAGGAGCAGGCGGGCGATTCCAGTCCCGCTCGTCGGCCCCGGTCCAGATCCAGACCCTGGTCCGGTTCAAAGGAGCCGCCGCCACCACCACAGCCACGGCAGAACCACCACCAACAGCAGCCCCACCAAACACATCTGCCGGGGCCATGGCCTCGCTAACCCATACCCGGACCACAAGTGTACCCCCAAGTGTAGCCTGTGCGGCCTTCTAATGAGGTGCGACTGCTGCGGACTGGGAATCGTTGAAGTGAAGTGCCCCCATTCCGTAAGAGCCTTACCTTTAAAGGGCTTGCTAAAACAGAAAGATTCTTAAGTGAAGAAAATGGTGATCTGATCCTGAAGGAAAAGCATGCCTATTTTTATCAAGTCCAGGGTCGAATGTTTGCTTGCAGAGTAGAGCATGCAGATTTTGAGATATGGAACAAGGAAAAACTAACATTCAACAAATTAATCGGATTGACATTTTCTTGGCAAAAAAATCTAGAAAGCACGGACATTTTTTCAGGCAGCACTTTCGCCCAAAATTGTGGCGCGGTGGTTTACGAGGTTAAGGCCAAGCAATGTCCAGGCCCCAGCTGATGCTTTGGAATCCCCAGCTCAAGCAAGAAATCAGCCAACGGCCTTACTACTCCCACACCAAGCTGCGAACCCAGAAGTGACCCTACAAGCACCCCTGCTACAAGCTGGCAGTATCAATACTCTGTCATCACCACCCGAGGCAGACCTTACAGAAGACACCCACCAGGCGTTTCTGCCACCACCTCATGCTGTTAATAAGGATGTCACTGTGATTTCATTGCCACCGCAGCCTAACGCTCCAGAGGAGGCATTCCAGGACTCCTGCTGCCATCCCAAGTTGCAAATGAAAATGCCGTTTTGCTTTCACAGTTGCCCCTGGCTGTGGATGCAAAAGCTGTGCTGAAGACAATTGTTTGCAGGTCAATGTGCAAGCCCAGCCATCTTTGTAGCACCTCTGCTGCCTTGCCAAGCTGCAAGTACAACTGTGTTTGTAGGTGCCTTGTCACCGCATGCTACAAATGAAAACTCGGTACAGAGACAGAGAGCTTGCTTCATGGGATAGGAGCTCACTTACCTTCAGAGACAGCATTCCCCATGACGAAATAATTCTAAAGTAGTTTTCTCACAGCAAAAAGTTAGCCTCATTGCATTTTTTGTTGCCCGGAGACTATGCTTTACCTAGGAGTTGCCAAATACGATGAAGTTGACATTCTGTGTCCTGACTGACAGAGCAGTCACGCAACTTCTGCTCCGACAAAACGTGCCTGCTACTTCATTATGCTCAACATTGAAGTGCAGTGCCATGACATCTTGGAGGATGAAAATAGCTTGATAGCATTAAAATAAAAAAGGTGTCGCTTGATGCTGGTGACATCACACTAAGCAAGGCATACATTGAGTTGCCCCTGACATCAATGTAACCTGGAACACTGATGATGTACCCCTGTCTGAGTCATCAAAGTTTACCATTTGGCTCTCTGCAGCTGCAGAATAATGAGCTGCATCAGAAGGACAAGCTAACTTTATCTTGCTAGCTATGGTCTTTGGTTTGAGCCTCAAAAGGCAAACATGAACTGTTTTCTAAAACCCTTCGTGGAGGACATGAATCGCCTGTCATCAACAGGATTTGCATGAACGGACCCAAATGGTAACATCAGGCACACCCACGTGTTTCCTGGACCATGTTCTGTCGACACTGTGGCCAGGGCCATGGTGATGAACATGACCCAGCTTAATGGAGCAAATGGGTGTGTTTAGTGCAAGCACAAGGGTGAGGTCGTCATGAAAGAAAAAGGCCACTGCCGCGTTTATCTCGCAGATTCCATCGAGACACAGAGAATGCATGCCTCCTTTGAGAAAGATGCTGCAGAAGCAGAGAAATTCACAGTCAGGCCTGGGCATAAAAAGCATTGTCCGTCCTACTGTTACTTTTTCTTCAACTTTCCTTCTGTAGTGGACTACATGCATGCTGTGTGCTCGGGGTTTGTAAAGCAACGTAGAAAACCCGCATAGCATCTGAGGTTTTTTCCTGAATTTTGCTATGTAAAATTTGCGTGGCTCGTATATATATGCGGGTCCCAACAATTTTCAGTTTCTATGAGGCGCGATTTAAAGCAGTTCGATGTAGTTTCGGTTTCGAAGTTATATGGCGTTCAAAACAGCTATCATCATCATTAAAATCACAATGTCCGAGGCGCCACCATCCGTCCACGGTCAGGCTAGGCAATGGCGTCGGCGGCATAAACAATACTCGGCCGCCTTCAAAAGGAAAGTCGTTTTGGTCGTGGAAGACATCGGCGACAGTGCTGCCGGATGACAAATCGCCGTAAATGAAGGCAGCATCTGCGGATGTAGGCGACAAAAGCAAGCTCTGTTCGCGTGCAACGGAACAAGGAGAAGCTTTAGAGGCCCAAAGAATGGCGTGTTCGCCGACGTCGAGCAAGTCTCAGCGATTTTGTGAAAGAGCAACGTGAAACGGCACCTCGCCGTAAACATTGAGCTGCTGCAAGAAGGCGAGATTACTTTGGCGAGCCGACATTGGGTTGCTGGCCTATGCGCCGCGCCAGAGTTTTCACCGCGTCGGCACACGCTCGGCGCTCGCTCTTTCAAAAAGTGCGGGAGTTCAAATGCGCTCGACGGCACTGAAGACGACTGCGTCTGATGGAAGTGATGACAGTGATTAAGGTTCAGTTATGATGCCAATAAACGTTTTCTTAAGTCTTCCTGGGTCATATTTTACGGAGAAAATTTTACTCGGTCTTTAAATTGTTTTACCGTATTATACGCGGATAAAACTTTTTTCTTTTTTCGCAGTCCTCAAATCAGGCATCGTACTATACGCGGGTTCGTATTATATGCGGGTTTTTACGGTACACGTCACGCATGTCGGTTGACCTGCAGGACAGCATATCCATTCGGCACAGCAGAAGAGATTGCTCAAAGAGATAGCAGGTTGTTGAGCCTTAAAACAATGCAAGAAATGTCCAGGCTCTTCATTCTGTGGTGCACAGATTGTACTGGAAGTCCTCAGAGTGGTGCAACTAGCCTATTTTCTCAATGGTTGTGCTCAAAGGATTCTTTTCCTACTGAATACGCAAAAACAGGATGAAGTCTGTGCATTTGATGAATGTGTTTTGTTGGAACTGTTACTTTGGACGAACTTCGGAAAGCTGGGAAGTGCATGCGAGCCTTTCTAAGAGAGTATGAAAAACTGTATGACACACAACACATAACATATAATGTGCACCTCTTCCTTCACCTTGCAGACTGTGTGATGGAATGGGGCCTGTGTAGAATTATTCTGCATACTCTTTGGAGAATATGATCGGTCAGATTGTACAGTTTGTCAATGGTACTAGGTATGACCAGTGGCAGATGGAGATAAGTTTCTTATTCTGCTCGGCCTGCCTAGGCTCCGTAGTTGTGGCGCCTTTTTTCTGAGCCGTCAGTTCGGAGCTTAATGACCTCATCGATCATGAGGTACAAGTTGGGAAAATTCGCTGCATGCCTTTCAGGCTGCGTTTTCTATGGGAAGCTGTGGTGTTGCCTGAAAGCATCTATTTCAGTGAACTAAAGTCACAGCATCCTATTTTGTGTTGACAGGCTTGACAAGCCTCGTCGTCCGGAAGCGTATGTTGAAGCAGTTTGTGATGATGGAAACTTTATTTTGGAAGCGTGAGTGTCAATATTGTCAAGAACAAAGGAGGACAGCGGTTCTGGTCAATGTCAAGACTCCCGATCATTTTGCATTCAAGCATGCAATACCGATCTGTCCCTCTAGATCTCTCTGCTTCCGTATTGTGGCAAGAAGCTTTTCTCGTGGAACTCACCGACCGTTAGAAAAAGTGAATGCATTTAACGCTAAAAAGTGTCGCCCTGAAGGTAGACGAAAGCCTCTTAAAGCGTCCTGCTGATCAAACCTACATGTTTGAGGCTGCTTAAACATGCTTCATAACATAAAAACATGGTCCATAGTATAGTAGAAATGATCCCTTCACTCTAACAGAAGAATGCCTTTAGTTATGAAGTGGAAAACCCATGACTGTGCATGGGTCTTCTCCATCTGGTCCGTGCCGCGGTACATTAACAAACTCGGTAACCGATTACCTAAATTTTGCATAAGAAACTGTATGACTACTCTAACTGCGAGTCGACATTACAGAATGTCAACTTCGTCATCTTTGGCAACTTCCACGTTTTGCTGAGATTTCTATGTTGTGTGGGCTTCATGTTTGTAGCTATGATTGAAATCCTTTCTGTTTTTTTTTTTGCATGACACTTGTAATTCTGGATTTGTTGTAAATCTATGTTGCTTTATTCACTCTCTCTTTGCTATTGTTTGTACAGGGGTGAGACAGGTGAAACAAGTTTTGGAGCAATTTTTGGAGCAGAAAAATCTGGATTTTGGAGCAGCTTAGGAGCACAAAATTCTCGTTTTGGAGCAGCAGTTTATGCATTCTGGAGCAACTTCGAAGCAGAAAAGTCTACAGTTTGGAGCAGATTAGGAGCAGAAAATGTTAGAGCAGCTTATCAGCAATTTAAATCATTAAAAAATCTGATTTCAATCACATGAATCTGATTTCTTTTTTAATCGTTATTTTTTCCCACCCTGGTTCCAATAAGTCATCAGCGCCGATACGCACCGAGATAAAATATATAAAAAAATAAAACAGAAAAGGCACACGCGAGTCCAATGCGCATAGATGAGGACAAGAAACACAGGCTTGCTGCAAAGTTAGGTGGGCACCAGGTACCTCAAGCTTATACGAACTGGTGCCAAAGCGCAATTGTAGTGCAAAACTTTTTAAAGCGGTGATTCGAGAGCATGAACAGGGAAGCACGGTTTACTACAGCCAGACATCGATCGGACGCTCGTAGAAAGCACGTGCAGATAGAAAAAAACTCCCCACAAAAGTGAGTCACAAGGTAAATAGTGAATTGGTAGAAAAACTATGAGCAGCACATGCACGCCAAATACGGGTGTGACCGATTCATTCGATTGTTCACGCACTGGAAGCACGTGTGTGATAACCGAAAGTACTCACAGCGACGGCGCCGTCCATTTTGACGAGAAGATTACGGACACGAATGAACAATTACACAATGGAGGTGCTCAATGGCACTTTTAAGAAAAGGTTTACTCTCAAAACGAAAGAAATACTTAGGTTTGCTCATCTTTATAGCCTGTGCGTCGTACCTCCCGCGGCCAGACAGCAAGACCGCGTGACAGCGCACCGGTAGCATGCAGTCACAAATGACAGCGTAAAGTAGTAGGAAAATGGGGAAAATAGCACGTATCATAGGTATAGAAGGGTACTACAGCTGAAATCTTCGAATCCGGCGGTTGCTTGCGCCACCCTGTACCCGTGCCGTGTACTTTACTACGACGAGATTGAATGTTGCCAACCAAGCTCTCGTTTCCCGCTAAATCTAGCGTCGCCGCAAACTTTTTTTTAGTTTTTGAGTTACTTTTGGCGCAGTGTGGCGCAATTTCGACCGATTTCGCGTTTTTGGCGCAACTAGGCGCAGTAAATTGGGTTTGTATCAAAATGGCGCAATTGGCGCAGATGTCACACCGCTGTTTGTAGAAACCCTCTAATGTTCTTTTTTTGTTCTTCTTTAATCATGTCAATTGTATTGCATGATGATACCAACTAATAAAAATATGTAATTGTTTTTTTTTTCTGCAATTTTTACTGCTGAGTTTATACTGTCTCTGCTATCATTTGTATTGAATTCTCTTCTGCTTTATAATCCGTTCATGTCAGTATGTCAGTCTTTTTGCATGATGATTCCAGTTGATGTTCTGACCCAAATCTTGTGGGACATGTTCTTAGAGAAAGATTTTGTTCCTGTGGAACTTCTAGTTCTTAATAAAAAATGCTACTATTGCACATAAGTTTTATTTGGTTACCTTAATAATTATCCTGGAAATTGGGAAAAGGTTATAGGACACACAGTGAAGGGTTCATATAACCTTTGTATTATCCGAAGGAAATACTATATAAGCCAGACGGGCCGGTGAATTAATGAAAGAACATGAGAACACGCAGCTTCTGTGAAGACACATAGCAGCAGGGCATTTATCAGCTCATTGCTGTGCATGTAAATGCAGCCCAGTGCATACAACATACCAGTGCTTGCACGAAAGAAGAATCCGTATGCACGCGAAATACCTGAGGCGCTGGCGATAGAAGGAAAAACAGAAGAGTGTTAGCAACACTTCGATTGCACTCCAAGACATAGAAAAACAATATCTGCAGTGCCTCAGGCTTTCATGAACTGTGGTGAATGGGCAGGTGGATAACCTTTAACTTTTAACTTATTTACAAGAGTGTGGTGTGTGTGAAAGCTCTTTGAAGACAAAGTACTTGGGGTTAAAGACTGAGGACGAGGAATTACCTAGCAATAAAAACAAAGAGGAATTTTGACCTAGTTGTTAGTCAGCAAAGTGTTTGCCCTTTTCTATCCTTTGTGTTTATGTTCTAGCTCACACATATACCTGAAATGTTTTACCAAGTGCTCTGCTCTCCTATGAAATGATGATGGAGAATACAGAGCGCAGCCTAGGGAATGACGAAGTAATTATGAAAACTAACTTCAAGGAGACTTCTCCCTGGCTTCTAAGATGTTTTCGCTGAAGAGTTCCCAGCGTTTGCAGACAATGGAACACAGCTGCGTCAGAGCCCGGCCATTGGCTTGGACATCACCGGTGACGTGATACGGTCACGAGTGTTGGTAGAAAAAACCCGGATGTTATAAAGAAAGCTACTATGAGCGCCTAGGGCTGCACGTAAAGCTAGTCATACCTGCGATGGTGTGCGCCACTGTCACTTGCTTTGTGACTTACAAGACATCTAAAAAATATTGCTGTTGGTGGAGATTGAACAGAGGAACAAGTACGCCAAGCACTTTTAGAGTCTGCCTTCAAGAAGTTCATCAACAAAAGACTGCTGATTCAGGTAAGCTGATGCACTTTATCGGAAAACAAACAGCGCAGGGACAAGGACAGAGTAGAAGGCGGTAGACAACACACAGCGCTGACTTACAACTGAGCTTTATTGGCACTGACAACCTGTATAAATACAAAATTTGCCCGAACCAAAAGCCAAGAAAAGAAACAACACTAGAGGAGGACTATACACGTGTTCCTAGAGTCATCTGCAGGCGCCGTTGTTCTCCGATCTCAGTAGAAAAATACACTCCTTTTCCGTCAAGGCAAGTGACGGGGCACTAACACACTCTGAACCCGCTTGTCCAATGGCGCGTGCTTCTATAATCTCACGTGTCAGCTTATCTTTGTTTTCTGATGACCGTGCATCCTTCAAAATCCGGAGTACATCCGCAATCGCGGCAATGCACCCCAAGGTGCCCCGACACAACCTGAGACACATTATAACGATGCTCTCTTAAACGCTCATTAAGACAACGTCCTGTCTGCCCTATGTATCTCTTGCCACAGGACAGGGGAATAGAGTATACAACACCCGCAACGCATGTAACAAACTGCTTTTGGTGTTTCTTGGTACACACCTGTCTCCCTATTACATGAGAATTCACTTTTTGCACATCATAGATAGCTTGTCTGGAGCCGAGAAGAGCACGTGAACACCAGCTCGATGTCCCACTTTCAGATTGTGGGATACTTTGTGTAGGTACGGTAGTACTGTGATGTTCCTGTTCTTCCTGTTAACTTGTTCCGCACTCTCAATGCGTTTTCTCTTTAGTAGAGTCTCGCGACTGCCGTTTGGAGGCGCAACGGTAGCCTGCAGCCGTGAGCTCTCTACTTGATTTTTAAAGCTATCCTTGACCGAGTGAATGCAGGATTTATTAAGGGCGTTCTTAAAGCAAATGTTGATGATTCCTTTTACCAGTTTAGAGGGGCAGACGAATACCACAGGAGGGGCTAATTACTTCTCGGTTCATAAAGCCAGCAGGTTGTGTGGGAAGACAATAGAGCCTAAGGTCTAAAAATCTATGGAATCGGAGCTAAGGTTCATAATAATCGTATGGAACACGGAGCTTTTAATGTGCGTCGAAGAGTGTATTGACAACCACGGGTGTGTAGCGTTTCAAAATGAATGTGGTCTAGGGGTGAGGGACTTCTTGGAGCTTTTAACCTTTTACCTCAAGTCGACGTTTACAACTTGGAATGGAGAAACTTTCATTCAGAAAAACGGCATATGCATCGGTTCCTGTTTAGCTCCTGTGTTGAGCAACATTTATCTCGCATTTTACGACAGAATTTTATCTAATAGACTTGAAGGCTCTAGGGTAAAAAAGGTTTTTAGGTTTGTAGATGACTACTTAGTGCTTGTAGACTGTGACTCAGACCACTTTGTTGGCGAAATTTCTGAGGTTTTGGCCACTTTTAGTAAATGCTTGGAACCACTGGTTATCACGCATGAATTACCAGTAAACGGTTCCATACGATTTTTAGACCTTAGGCTCCATTGTCTTCCCACACACACCTGCTGGCTTTATGAACCGAGAAGTAATAAACCCCTCCTGTCGTATTCGTCTGCCCACTCTAAACTGGTAAAAAGGGGAATCATCAACATTTGCTTTAAGAACGCCCTTAATAAATCCTGCATTCACTCGGTCAAGGATAGCTTTAAAAATCAAGTAGAGAGGCTCACGGCTGCGGGCTACCCGTTGCGCCTCCAAACGGCAGTCGCCGAGACTCTACTAAAGAGAAAACGCATTGAGAGTGCGGAACAAGTTAACAGGAAGAACAGGAACATCACAGTACTACCGTACCTACACAAAGTATCCCACAATCTGAAGAAAGTGGGACATCGAGCTGGTGTTCACGTGCTCTTCTCGGCTCCAGACAAGCTATCTATGATGTGCAAAAAAGTGAATTCTCATGTAATAGGGAGACAGGTGTGTACCAAGAAACACCAAAAGCAGTTTGTTACATGCGTTGCGGGTGTTGTATACTCTATTCCCCTGTCCTGTGGCAAGAGATACATAGGGCAGACAGGACGTTGTCTTAATGAGCGTTTAAGAGAGCATCGTTATAATGTGTCTCAGGTTGTGTCGGGGCACCTTGGGGTGCATTGCCGCGATTGCGGATGTACTCCGGATTTTGAAGGATGCACGGTCATCAGAAAACAAAAAGATAAGCTGACACGTGAGATTATAGAAGCACGCGCCATTGGACAAGCGGGTTCAGAGTGTGTTAGTGCCCCGTCACTTGCCTTGACGGAAAAGGAGTGTATTTTTCTACTGAGATCGGAGAACAACGGCGCCTGCAGATGACTCTAGGAACACGTGTATAGTCCTCCTCTAGTGTTGTTTCTTTTCTTGGCTTTTGGTTCGGGCAAATTTTGTATTTATACAGGTTGTCAGTGCCAATAAAGCTCAGTTGTAAGTCAGCGCTGTGTGTTGTCTACCGCCTTCTACTCTGTCCTTGTCCCTGCGCTGTTTGTTTTCCGATAATATGAATGACCAACTAGCCCACTCGTCAACACTACTGATGCACTTCATTATTTCACTGAGTGAAAATTGCTTAGAGGGTCCTGGTTGTGTCAAAATATCTTTAAGCCCATCAAGATAGTCTGCAGTCCACTGACATTATCGTTGAATAACTGTTGATCGGAAACAAAGTTGCCTAAGAAACGGCTTGCCAAAATTGTGGAGCTAATGTTGCAAGTAGGTATGACCCTGGAAGGTCTCTTTCAGTTGTAAAATGTATAAATACCAAAATGTTAACATAGCTACTGGAACGCCCAGAAAATTCTTAATTAAAGGAAAAGACTACCAAATGAGAGAACTCCCAAAAGAAATTCAATGAAACATTGTGGCGCTCCGTCAACAATCTTTTGCAGCGTCAGGGATCTGTGACCATCTTGCCTGCCGATCCGCGTCACCGAGCTTCGCTGCGGCTGCCCACACTCATTTTGTCGGCATCGATGCTAGGCCTACTGTGGAGCTCACGCCACTGGCTCGAGGTTCCGGTGCAAGCTCCTGCCAGCAGCCTCCCATCACCTGGCTGCTCCTCCTTGCCGGTGATGTACTTTCGAATCCTGGATTTGGATGGCAGCCCATTTGTCCCCGCTGTCACTGGCCGGTGCTCGAGTGTGTGGCTGCATTACAATGTGACGAATGTGACTCATGGCTCCACCGCAAGTGCGAGCTTCTCTCGCTCCCAGCTTCCAGGCGACTCGCTGCATCACCAGCCAATGGTACTGCGGTGTTTGTGCGTTGCCCCCTTCGATGACGGCCTCTTTTGACCCTGGAGAGCCAATGCACAAGGCCTGCTTCAGTGGTCAGTGCCACTCCGGTGGCCATCTCCACCGCGCGCGAGGGATCATCGCCCCTCGACCCCAACCTCGTCGGTGGCTCGCACCGTCGAGTTGGTGGCGGCTAACCAACTCACGCCCTGGATATCAACAAGGGTCTGACGCTCTGGTACAGCAATTGCCGTAGCGTCAAAAACAAGGTTCTCGACCTATCAGCCAAGGTTGCGTCTCTCCCCCGCTCATGTCGTTCTCCTGTATGAAACCTGGCTTGACCCTGGCATTTAGGACAGTGAGCTTTTTCGACTCGTCTTGTGCAGTTTTCCGGAAGGATCGAAGCGGGAAGGGTGGGAGCGTCCTCATCGCCACGCCATCCAGCATCTCTGTGAACCACAGGGATGACGCTGAGTCCTGAGATCTCAAGGCGGTCTTCGTTAACGTATTCCTTCTGCGGAGGCTGATCTTTCTCGCCTGTGTGTACTGCCCACGCAATCGCCGTGAGGTTTCATACGCCCTCCTGGATGCCTAGATTTGAGAGCCACAGGGACATGATCCTGCTTGGACACTTTAACCCTCACATTGAATGGTGGAGCCACGAACAGCCTTCACCCACCGACAACACGAGGATGTCCTCCAAGGCATCATCTCAGGTGTTTGGCCTCCAGCAGTATGCGTTTAATACCCTCCAAAAACAAGACGCGATTGAAAGCTCGAGTGCCAATGTTACTCTTACATTGGATCATTTATCAACTGTCACTTTACTGCCAGGGCAGTGGATCTTTGAACGCTTGGATGATAAAGCAACAGATACGATTTGTGAAATATTCTACACCCGATGCCTTGTGCAAGGTAACCTACTTGTGCAGAAGACTGTTGTTATTGATGAGCACTTGGACTGCATCGTGAATGGCTACGGCAAGCATCACAAGCAGCTGTCATATGACATTGACGACACTGCAGCCGTCGAAAGTCTATTGAGGCAAGTGGATGAACTGAAAATTTGTGAAGGCATAAGTACAAACAACACAGAAAGTGACAGCCAGTATAGTAAAGTTCCACATTCTTACAAAATGTACTTCTTTTGCAAAAAGAAAAATCGCGAAATGGAACTTGCTGAAGAAATAAGGAGCGCAAGAAGAAGGGCAAAGTTGCTTTAATATTTGTGCGCAGTTCCTCGTGCCATGCAGGCTGGAGACTGCATTAGATTTGTTTCGATAGTGTAAATGGTGGAGAAATATATTACTAGCCTAATTTTTGTCAATAAAAAAAAGGTTGTGTTTGCTACGTTCATTGCCTGCCCTGTTTGTGTGCAGCATGAAAATTAACGTGAGGAGTATTTTAGTAATCAAATTTTGCCTCTAAGGTAAGGAATTAGCATCCTAGAGGTAGTCAACGCCAAGCTACCAATCATATTTTAATTTACTACATCACACAGCGAGTTATGCACATGCTGCACACCTCTGCACGGGCTCTTTCAACAGCTGGCATAAAATTGAGATGCTAACTGTATTAGAAAACCATATTTTTTATGGGAAATGACCGCCGATTATGCAATAGGTTTTAGACGAGCACCTACGGAAAGCTCGTGGCAATTTCTGCGTAAATTGGCCGCACATCGATCGCAATTAATTTTATTGGAATGAGTAGTGGGGACACTGTAGGTATGCGTGGTTGGAAGAAAAGAGGAAATCTAACCCTATGCAATAGCACCTGTGAGCTAACCTTCTCTGAACAAATAAAACAAAACAAAAAATAAACGATAGACGCGGAGACTATTAAAAGATGGCACAAACGAGTAAGGCCACAGAACTCGTAGATTAAGCAACAAACAATTAAGCCTTATAGTCATGCGTATGCCAATTCATCGTTTATAGCTGTATCGAAGAGCGTGAATACCTGATCATGCAGCAATTCGCTGCAGAGCGAAACAGCGAGCGTGAAAATTAAGTCATACAAAGCACACCACGCCGTCACTCTATGCTGCAGCAGACGACACGCGGGACGGAAGGCGCAAGACTCGACTGCAACGCCGTTAGTTCTTGCGACCACCACTCCCGCCACTTCCGTCCATGGCCTGGAATAGGGAGTTGTGAAACAGCCAGTTCTAGTGACGTTGGATGTGACGGACCACAAAAACTTGGTTCAGGCAGGACACGGAAAAGGTGCCAAAGCGGTTGCACTAGCGCATTAAGCTCCAGAGGGAATAGACTGAGACGGTGAACATAACTACTGACCTCTAAGTGAGCAGCATCTGCAGCAACAAAAACAAATCGTATTTAGATATGGTACGCCACTAGTATGTGGAAATGCTGATTAGCCGAATGAATGACAACTGCAAAATAATTATGTAGTTAAACCAATCGACACTTGATGTCAGCGGTGAGTGCCTTAAATTAATTCGGTGCAATGTTTTAGCATGACGTTTTTCTCAGGTTTCACTTTGTTGTGTGCTTTTTCTCTGTGTTTCCTTTCTTATTTTAAGCAGGTTTTAATTAATTTTGGAGTTTATTCTCACCATACTTCCAGGGTCCACTTAGTTTAAATCAAAATTCAATTTTTAATTAATTTTTATAATTTTGTTAATTTAATGTTATATTGCCTGCGAAAACTATTGGGCCCCTTTGAAGAACGGATGTTATACATACCAAAGACTGTTGCATGTGTTTGAAGTGTGCTGTGCATGATAAAATCATTATGTAGTAGATTTGGTGAGGAAATGTTATTAAAAAACACAATGCAGGTTTTATTTGGTATTAAGGTGACAATGCAGGTGAGTTGGTTCACGACTAAATCAAGAAAACAGAGCAACACAAAGACGAGTAGAAGAAATGTACGGGACGAGCGCCGACTGGTGTCACTTTTGATCAGTACATATCCTGGGACAGTCACACAAACTATTTACTCCCTAGACTGTCCATGGTCATTGGACTTGTCTTTCGTGACAGTTCTATTTTACCTCTACTAAAGTAAAACTACTTGTACATCAAAAGCCTATTCATTTCGCACATAAATTACTGCCACCTGGTATGGGCACAACCACTTGTTCAAATTTAGGAAAACAAATTATTGGAAAAGAAATTTGTCTCACTGAGAACGCACTCATACACTTCCAGCACCCAAGACTTATTCTACAAGATATAATTTATTGTGCATTTTCAATATATACAAATATAAGCTTATGGTCTTTTTTATGCTAGAAAAGAAATCAGAATACCTTAGCAAATCTAATTATGTAGTAACCTATCCAACTCGTTCGGCGAAGCATTGAACTGTGCCGTTTTGTCATAATAATTATTCTATGCAGTCACTAAACACACTCCCATTCACTTAATACACTAATAATTAGTAATATCAATATAATGTCTATAAGAACGCAAGATTTTCTGATTTTTAATTAAAGGGCAACTCCGCTTCATTTTTGATATTTAGAAAACTATGCAGCCCTCTTCAGTATCATATAGGAAGACCCCATGTCAAATATTACGATCTAATTCCGTCTATATATTTAATAAACTGGCCAGCAAACTTTCAAACGAGCCAAGTCGCCGAAATCTGCCAACTCTAGCGTGCGACGTGAGGCGCAATCGTCAGCGCAGTCAATGCGACGGGGTTGGAGCGGCCAACGTTGAACCACTACGCCAAAGGCATGACTACGTCATTCTCACGTTTTGGTTGTTTTTACTTCTCGGAGCGAAATTGAACGATGACGTCATGAGTTTCTCCTCCCGGTGTTGGCTCTACGGCGTCCACGTGATCACCGTAACGCGGATGCGCTAGTTTGCGCTGCCCTGCGCGTTTATCGCAAGTCCGGTTTCTCCGCTCCCCCTCTCCTCTTTCGTGTTCTCCCTTCCCCCTCTCCCCCGGGCCATCACCGTCCACGCCATGCGAAGCGACCTGCCCGCGTCGCGTGTCCTGTACCTCGCGCCTGCGAACGTCACAAGACCACGTGGTTCGACGTGACGTGGCCATGACTCTGAGGACACGGGACCAATGTTGCCTGACGCAACCGAAGTTTCGGTTTCGGTATCGGCTGATGTTTAAATTAAGATTACACAAATAATATTCAACATTTCGCGAATCCGAAGACGTAGAGCTGTTGAGTAGTACTTTGTGAAATGGAATCACATGTAAGCCTAAATTTTTCGGAATTGAGCGGAGTTGCCTCTTTAAGTTAATGTTTCTTCCGTTTCACATCTCAAGCTGTACTAAGTATTTTGGCTTATTTTGTGCTGTTGCTATGTTCTATTTCTTTATGCATATGAAACTGTAAGGGAGCCAGGGATTTGTCCAGCTATTTAACAGCTTTGACTCCTTGTTTCCACCTTTCATGTATTTCAAATGGAAAATTACGTTTATCATTATTAATGCGAGCTTCCTAGGTAAGTCCCAACCAGCAAACATATTATCCACAGATACTCCCAAGATCTGTACTAAAATGCAGGGCCCTAGTTGAGTGCGTGTGTGTCATTACCTGCAGCCTCGGGGTTTTTGAATCATGTTTAATGTACACCATCTCGTTTGCACCCTAACATTTATTTCTAGTTATAATGCCATATGCTTTTTTTAAAAACTGCACCATCTTTAGGTTAAACACCTCATCAATTGTTTACAGGTATCCGGGTGATCTCAAAACAGAAGCAGCTCGGGTGCTCATCCAACGATTCAAGCAACTGCACAATGCCTCAGTGACCAACTATGTGAGTTCAACTCTTGACTTAGGCTGAACTAAAGCATTTTACCCAGCCTCATCAACACGAATGTGCGAGAACTGACATAATGATAGGGCGGGCTTGCACATTTATCAGCGATGCTTGACCGATGTACACATTAATGAACCTACACCCCAGGCTATGTTTTATAATGGCCATTATGAATGAGCGGGAGTGCATTCGTAAAAATTGTTATTGCTCTCCAGAATGAAACAAACTGTTTTGTTCGTAGTTAAGAACAATTAATCTGCGTCCTAACAGCGAGAACATTTCTGTGCATATTACCTGGCAGGCGAGTCTTTGCTACAGGGGAAAGAATATCAGAAGAAAAAATGATGACCGGGGACCCCGAGGTCGATAGAGCACGGGAATAGGCCAGTCAACAAAAAGGGAGGAAGGTGGTCGAAAGAAATGAATTAGAAACACGGAGCATCAGCCAGGTACTGCCATCCACCCTAGCCACCGGCGGTCGACCTGTGAGTACGGCCGCAGGCATGTTGCAACGATCAGAGTACACTGAATGTTTTCAGTATGAATTACAAGAGTTTCCTGTGGCCAAAATTAATCATCGTCGTCTTGCTGGGATGGCCGTCATAAGTTACAAGCGTGTTTCCTTTGGAAAATACACTTTTCCTAATAGGTGCCTCGAGAAAATGCACATTCGTTGAAAGTTTGAGCTTTCTATGTGCAGACGCCCATTTTTCAGGCTCGTTTTACAGCGTTGGATTTGCTAGAGCCACCTATACATCAGTACATTTAGTATTGTACATACATATTCTTTAGGTAATAAAGTCCTACTTTGGGGTGGGTTAAGATGAGAACTCTGTGAATGGCCACACCGCGTTCATGGCAATTGAAACCCAAAAAACTCTCCGAGACAAAAAAGAGTTCCACAAGCAATGGACCGAACATTTAAAGCCAGAGGATGCTGGATGGCTGGCGGCAAAGAAATGTCTGCCATTGTTGATCGCGTCCCGGCTTTGAGAAAATGCGAAGAGGTTGGTGCTTCATTTATTAGAGTGTGTGTTTGTTAGCTATGTTCAAAAAAGATAGCATATTGCCACGTGCGTCGCTGAGCGAGCACGTACTTGGCCAGATTCGGCCTCCCGACGCAATAGCGGACGGAACGCACAATGAATCACTCCTCAGCGATAACAATAACGACCGAGCACAGCCGTGGTGACGCCGTAAGCAGCTATGTGCCCAGCAACTATGCCGTTTTGTTTCCAGCACTTCCAACGGACGAAGAAGCGAAATAACAAAGAAACTCTGATTCTAGATCACTCAGCTTGCGCTCGTCTCGGAGGACCAGCCGATAGATACTTTCATAAGGCACAAATCCTTATGGCAGCTCCACTTTTATGCACGGATGAAACAATTTGCACGCGGAACCGGAACGACGATTCATCCATGAAATCTGTAGCGTAGTCATCCGGAGCTTTCCACTTGCGGCCCATCCTGGTGGCCTTCTACTCCGCGTGACAACGATACTTGAAGTGTTCGACGATCCCAAAAAGCAGCTAGGCCTAACCGAAGGCGAAGAGCTCGGTGGCTACCGCTTGCTTGGCGTGTCCTGCATCGAAGCTCTAGTAAGTGCTTTGCTGTGCCCCGAGTGTGCGCAGGATCACTGTCCGAGACCGGGAAAGGCGTCCTCCTTGCGTTTGTTGTCTTGTGCCCAACTTGTGGAGAAGTCACGAGAGCTCCGCACTCTGTGAATATTTGAGACGCGACAGAACGATCTCGCAGCGCGCATCGGTCTCTCGTCACGCGACTGTGGCGTGAGCTTCACAAAATTAACTCATCTTTTAACCGGGATGAATATGCCGTGGCCGATCTGTTTGAAGACATCCCAGAAAGTTGCCGCGAAGGTACACGATGCAGCCACGGCGGCCGCCAGCAATGGGATGAGGACCGCTGCGCAGTCGGTGCGAAAAACGGAGAACGCCAAGAGGGGGAACCCCTAGACGTGTGCGTCACGTACGACGGAACCTGGCATAAACGTGACCACACGTCCCACTTCGGTGTTGGTAGTCGCGATTGAACTTGAGAGTGGCCTTGTGCTGGACTACAGCGTCCACAGCAACTACTGCCAGCTGTGCACCCAGGGACCAGAGCCAGGCACAGAGGGGTACACGGAATGGATGGAAGACCACCGACCCAACTACCAGAAGAACTTCAATGGGTCTGCCGGTGCGATGGAAGTGGAAGCAGCCACTGTTATTTTTGGCCGTTCAGTCAAAAAACACGGTATGCAGTACACCACTATGCTGTGTGATGGCGACAGCAGGGCTTTTCCAAGGTAGCTGGTCTTGAGCTCTACGGCAAGGAAATCAACAAAGAGGACTGCGTCAACCATGTCGCAAAGCGTATGCTATGCTGGTCTAGAAGCCCTGAAGAAGGCAAAGAAGGGACTGGCGGGAAAGGGAAGCTGACAAACCTGAAGATGAAGCAGCTTACCAACTACTAATGCCTGTTTGCTAAAGGACAATGCACCCGACGTGACAGCCATGCAGCGAGGAGTGTTCGCAAGCCTTTCGCACTCCTACTCCACTGGCGAGGAGCTAGGGTTGCCACCCATCCCCGGAAAAACAGCCCTTCTAACAGCGAGGTGGGGGCAGTTAAGTGACAACTGCAGCTCCGAGAGACGCTCAGCTCTTCCTAGACATCGTCGGCGCGTTTCTCTGGTCTTGGCACTTAAACAATTAAATGGAGAACGAAGAGGGAGGGGAAAACGACGAGGATCTAAAGTAACAACAACAATATTACACCACGTGTAGTGTGAAGGGGGAAGCTTAGGGAAAGCGCACTACGCCGCCCGTCACAGTTGGACGGACGAAGCGCCGTGCGTGTCCTTGTCAAGATGCCGCATCAACCGCTAAGAAAACCAACAACTCCCTAGAAGGCTCAGCTATCAGGAGGGCTTGTCGCCGAAGCTGCTCCGCCGGCTGTCCGGCATGTTCTCGCTTATTTTCCAGCTTTCCAGCTTTCTGCCGCGCCCCGGTGGTCGCTTTGTTTCGTGCTGGACCGTATCCCCGCTTCCCCCTCCTCCTCCTCCTCCCCCCCCCCCTTCCCCCGCCTCATGCGGAGTTCTCCTGCCGCCGCTCGCCCGCAGAGCCGACACGCGTGTCCTGATGGTGTTTGTAATTTAAGACTTCTTTTTTATCGCCGACAAATATTTGTTGTCGTAGTTGTTGAATTGTCACTTAAAAAACGCCAAAAAATAAGCTGGAAAGCAACGCGCTTCGATGGCTGTCAAAAATCAGCACGACGGCCGGTCTTACCTACGGACCGGCAACCGCCCGTTGTCTAAAACCGGCCGGGCCGGCCAAAAACCGGGCAGGTGGCAACCCTGCTGAGGTACCGGCGGGCATGTAGGTTGTCCCACTGGCACGGACTCCTGGTGCCAGCATAATCGGAGCAAGGCCCTCGAGGCAGCAGGAGAACCACTCATGCGTTCCGGCCACACAAGCCAGCCTTCTCCAAGGAAATTGCAAGCGGAGATGGTACCTTTGTACAACCACCTGTCACAAAGGGATCTGCTGGAGAGGTGTCTCCCGGATGCGAAGACTCAAAACAACAATGAGAGCTTCAATGCCTTG